>JAPFFP010056817.1:0-28297 GCA_026153255.1 Solanum medicagineum | reverse complement strand
GTTCATCCTCAAGGCTGGGTACAATGCGGTTCCTTTGGGTAGAGGTGGTCAACAAGGTGGTGCCCCAAGGCACAATCGATTTTATGCTTTTCATGGGAGGCAACGGGTTGATGAGGTGCCTGATGACATCATCAGTATGTTGAAAATCTTTTATTTTGATGCGTATGCATTGATTGATCTGGGTGCCACTCTTTCTTTTATTACCCCCCTTTGTTGCCAACAAACCCGAAAAGTTGTGTGAGTCATATGAGGTGTCTACTCCTATTGGTGCATCTATTATTTCTATAAAGGTATATAGAAATTATCCCATTTGCATCCTGCATAAAATATTGCCTTGGGATCTTGTTGAGTTGGACATGGTTGATTTTGTTGTTATTCTTGGGATGGATTGGTTGCATGTATAATATGCTTCTGTTGATTGTAGAACCCGTAGTGTCAAATTCCAATTCCCATATAAATCCGTCCTCGAGTGGGACAGTCATAATGTGGTGGTCAAGGGAAGGTTCATCTCTTGCATTAAAGCTCGTAAGTTGATCTCTAACGGGTGTCTTTATCACCTTATGAGGGTTAGGGATGTGGAGTCCAAAGTCCTTCCCATAGTGTCGGTGCTGGTTGTAAATGAGTTTCTCGATGTCTTTCCTAATGACCTTCCCAGTGTTCATCCCAAAAGGAATATATTTTGGTATAGAACTCCTCCTGGATACTCAACCCATTTCTATTTCCCCTTATCATATGGCCCCGGCAGAGTTAAAGGAGTTGAAGGGAAAATTGAGGGACTTGTTGCAGAACGGATTTATTAGGCCTAGCCAATCACCTTAGGGTGTACTGGTATTGTTCGTGAAGAAGCAGGATTGGTCGCTTAGTATGTGTATTGATACTGGCAACTCAATAGGGTTACCATCAAGAATAGGTATCCTCTTCCGAGAATTGGTGATTTGTTTGATCAATTGAAAGTGGCTAGCCACTTCTCTAAGATTGATCTTTGGTCGGGTTATCATAAAGTGAAGATAAGGGAGTGTGATATTCCCAAAATGACCTTTTGGACTAGGTATGGGCATTATGAATTTGTGGTTATGTATTTTGTGTTGACCAGTGCACCAGCCATCTTCTTGGATCTAGTGAATAGGGTCTTTATACCCTACCTTGATTCGTTTGTTGTAGTCTTCATTGATGATATTTTTATCTATTCACATAGTGAGGAGGAGCATATGGGTCATTTGAGGGTTGTGCTACAAAGATTTAGGGAAGAGAAGTTGTATGCTAAATATGAAAAGTGTGAATTTTGGTTGAAGGAGGTTGCCTTCCTAGGACATGTGGTGTCGTGGGATGGTATTAAGGTGGATCCTAAAAATATCGATGCGATTAGAAATTGCCCTAGACCGTTGACCCCGTCGGATATTAGGAGCTTCTTGGGCTTAGCGGGTTACTATCGAAGACTTGTGAATGGGTTCTCTTCTATTGCTTCTCCCATGACCAAATTGACTCAAAAGAAAGCCAAGTTTGTGTGGGCCGAGGAGTGTGAGAAGAGTTTACAAACATTGAAAGATAAGCTTGTGTCCGCTCCTATATTATCACTACTGGAAGGGCTAGAGAGGTTTGTTGTGTATTGTGATGCTTCTAGAGTTGGTTTGGGTTGTGTTCTTATGCAAAATTGTAAGGTGATAGCCTATGCATCTAGACAATCCAAAGTGTATGAAAAGAATTATCCTACTCACGATCTTGAATTGGCCATCGTAGTATTTTCTTTGAAGATTGGATGACATTATTTGTATGGGGTGCATGTTGATGTGTTCAGCGATCATAAGAGCCTCCAATATGTCTTCACACAAGAATATCTTAGCTTGAGGAAAAGAAGGTGGTTAGAACTTCTTAAGGACTAAGATATGAGTGTGCATTATCATCCCGGTAAGGCTAATGTAGTGGCGAATGCTTTGAGTAGTGTGTCTATGGGTAGCCTAGCTCATGTTGATGGTGGTGATAAGGAGGTGGCTAGGGAGGGGCATTGGTTGGCTAGATTGGGGTTTAGGTTGGAAAAGGTTGGTAATGGTTTTGTTGTTGATGATGGTTCTAAGTCTTCCTTGGTTGATAAGGTGATAGCAAAGCAAGATCTTGATCCCTCCTTGTTAGAATTGAAGGCCTTGGTGAAAGAAGGCAAGGTGGAGGTTTTCTCCCAAGGGGGAGATGGTGCCCTTAGGGACCAAGGTACGTTGTGTGTAGCTTGTGCTGATGGCTTGATATAGAAGATTCTTGATGAGGCTCATAACTCTTCCTATTCTATTCGCCCTGGTTCTACCAAAATGTATAGGGACTTGAGATATGTGTATTGGTGGGGAGGCATGAAGAGAGACATTACCAAATTTATTTTCGGTTGTCATAGTTGTAACCAAGTCAAGCCAAGCACCAAAGACTGGGTGTCCTAGGACAAGACATAGAGATTCCTACTTGGAAGTGGGAAGAGATTAATATGGATTTTGTGGTTGGGTTGCCCAAGACTAGAAAGGGTTTCGATTCCATTTGGGTTGTGGTTGATAGGATGACAAAATTGGCTCATTTTTTACCGGTTAAAACTACATTTGGGGCTGAAGATTATGCTAGGTTATACATCCATGACTTAGTGAGGTTGCATGATGTTTCTTTGTCCATCATATCAGATCGTGGTGCTCAATTTACTTCACACTTTTGGAGGTCCTTTCAAAGGGGTCTTGGCATAAGAGTTAAGCTTAGTATGGCCTTTCACCCTCAAACGGATGTCAAGCCAAAAGAACCATCCAAACACTTAAGGATATGCTTAGGGATTGTGTATTGGAGCTTAAGGGTAGTTGGGATGATCATCTTCCATTGATTGAGTTTGTCTATAACAATAGCTATCATTCTAGCATCGGTATTGCTCCTTTTGAGGCTCTCTATGGTAGGTATTATAGATCATCAGTTGGGTGGTTTAAGGTTGGTAAGGTAGCTTTGTTGGGACCAGATCTGGTTATGGAGGCTCCTGAGAATGTTAGGATGATTAGAGAAAGGTTGAAGACAGCCTAATGTCGCCAGTAGTCCTATGCCGATGTGAAGAGAAGGGATCTTGGATTCCAAGTTGGAGATTAGGTTAATTTGAAGGTGTCACCCATGAAGGATGTGGTTTGTTTCGGTAAGAAGGGAAAGTTGAGTCCAAGATATGTGGGTCCTTATAGGTTTATGACGAGGATTGGCAAGGTAGCTTATGAGTTGGAATTGCGTAGTGAGTCAGACTTGGTTCATCCAGTCTTTCATGTATCCATGTTGAGGAAATGTGTGGGAGACCCTAATGCTATTGTGCCTCTTGATGTTTTGGGTGTTGTTGAAGACAATTTTACCTATGAAGAGGTTCAGGTTCAGATTTTTGATAGACAAGTGAAGAGGTTGAGGAACAAAGATGTGTCTTCCATTAAGGTCCTTTGGAGGAATTAACAAGTTGAAAGTGCTACTTGGGAGGCCAAAGCGGACATAAAAAAGCGATATCCTTATATTTTCCACTCCACTCAAGCCTAAGGCATTGATCTAAGCCCTTTATATGATCTCAGTTCTTAAGTTCAACCCTCATGTCATTGCATAGCATACGTTCATGTTTATATTGACAAGTTCATGACGATTTTACACTTATGTTGAGATTTTTGAAATGATGTTTAAGTGCATTGTTACATCCTAATGTGGGATGAAAATGTCAGGTTTGCAACTCTCATATACTTTTCTTTGACATTTGGGGACGAATGTTTCCAAGGGGGGGATATTGAAACGACCCCAAAACGTGCCCGAAAATGTGACTTGGAAGTGCCCAGAATTGTAATTTCCATATATCTCAAAATTCGTGCGTGATATCGAAAATCCGACTTCATATTCTAGATCAAGGGGTCAAATTGAGTGGAAAATGGGTATATCCCCGATTTAAGAGCAACCGTATCAAACTTTCAAAATCGCAAAATGAGATTTCTAGTGAGGTTTTCGCGCCCAAAGGCGCGCCTCAGTTCATTTTGTGTGCTGTTTTTCATGTTTGGTCTAAGGCTTTTGAGTCTTGGGCCTAAGTGTTCCCAAACATGAAAATACCTATACTTACCCATATTTCACCCTCATATCATTCAAAACATTCCCCAATACTCACTCAAACACTTACCCAAATATTTCACTCCTAAATTCATGTCCCAAAACTCATCCGAATCTTAAGGTTCTCATCCAAGATTCAAGTATCCATCTCCAATCTTCATCAAGTTATTCTCCATAGCTAAGGTATGTGGATTTCTTTTATGAGTTCCGTTCACCCATGATGCTCAAGCTTCCTTTTACTTAAATTTTCATGATTTAAAGTTGATTTACTGATAGGTCTTATTTATTATGAAATTCATTGCAAACTATGTTTGGGTTTATGAAATTGTGATTGTTTTAACATGTTTTGAGCTATAAATCTAAGATCTATAGTAAGATTTGATGAAAGGTTTTGATATATATTGGTTGAGGGTGTTACCAAGTATTGATTGATGGTTTTACATTAGATTTCCTTGCATGAGTTCATCCCTAAATTACATGGTTTTACACTGGCACTACACACCTGCCAAGTGTTTGATAAAATGTCCGGTTATGGTTTATTGAGGAATTGAAGGTCCAATGCATATTTATGAGTTGAATAACTATATGATGTTGAAATGAACGTATGTATATGATTTTCTTCTATATAGTTTTGGAATGTGACCATGCCCTACTCGGGGGTTGCGTGCTGGGTAACCATGCCGAGGGGTTTGTACCTTGATAACCATGTCGAGGGGTTTGTACCTTGATAACCATGTTGGGGGGTTTGTAGCTTGGTCACCAAGGGTGAGTGGGTGCGACGATCCACCAACCATGTCGGGAGTTTCGTATGTTGACAACCTTGTCAGGGGTTTTACCTCGATCATCAAGGGTGTTAAGGTGCAACGATCCACTAACCAATTGATGGGGTTGGTACCTCAATCACCAAGGGTGGTAGGGTGTGACGATCAACCAATATGATAGTGTTCTCTTCTTACACATGTATGATGTTCTATGTAAGCATGTTTTACTTATGCATTGATCATACATGTCATATTACTATAAGCTTATTCATTGCCTATGTTATGCATTCTGTTTATGGTGCTTATCACTTGTTGCATTGCATCCTACATATTTAGTATATTAAAACGTACTAATGCATACTCTATGCCTACATGAGGTCACCATGTAGGAACCGGAGCCTCGCTTGATCATCCTTCTCCACGTGGCTAGTATGATTTCTCCCAAGCTTGTTGGTGAGTCCTCCATTCCGGGGACGATGTTTTTGATCTTATGCTATGTGCTAAGTCTATCTTTCTTTTATGTATGTATTGACTATGAGGGTGAGCCCGGTTGCTTGTCTTGGCCCTTGCTTTTATCTATGTAGTAGAGGTGTTGCTGGACATGATATATATTATGCTTGTGCTTGACTCTCTCTCTTGACTCTTGTTGATTATGATATGGAAGTTGTCTCTTAGCCCCGATTACCCTTATTTACCATCTCTTGTTATTTTTTTCTTACTTCCACGACCAAGGATGTGCAATGATATGTTAAGAGGCTTACTTGGGGTCCCTTCGGGATCCCCATGCGTTATGTCACGTCTAGGCCCTAGGCTTGGGTCTTGACACTCCCCCACTTCAAACTACCCAACCAGGGATCTACAACATCAACCATATAAAGTTTCAAAGGGAGCTATACCAATGCTTGAGTGGTAGCTATTGTTGTATGCAAACTCAATAAGTGGAAGATGTTCATCCCGAGTACCCTTAAACTCCAAAATAAGCTCTATGCATATCTTCAAGGGTTTAGATAGTCCTCTCGCCTTGACCATCCTTTTGAAGATGAAAAGCCGTGCTAAGCTTCACCTTGGTACCAAGACCTCTTTGAAATGACCTCCAAACGTGAGAAGTGAATTGAGCACCACGATTCGAAATGATAGACAAAGGCACCCTATGCAATCTAACCAATATTGTATATAAAACTTGGCATAATCTTTGGTACTATAAGTGGTTTTGAACAGTGGAAATTGAGCCGACTTTGTCATTCTATCCACAACAACCCAAATAAAGTCAAAATGTTTCCTAGTCATAGGCAATCGAACGATAAAATCCATGTTGATCTCTTCCCACTTCCAAGTCAGAATTTCTATATCTTGGGCTAGGCCACCTGGCCTTTGATGTTCGACTTTGACATGTTGACAATTGTGACATTCGGATATGAACTTGGCAATGTCTCTCTTCATACCACCCCACCACAATACACCTTCCTCAAGTCTCTGTACATCTTTGTAGAACTGGGGTGAATAGAATAGGATGAATTATGGGTCTCTTTCAAGATCAACTCCCTTAAGTCATCAATATTAGGCACACACAATATACCTTGGTACCTAAGGTCACCATCTCCCCCTCGGGAGAAAACCTCCACTTTACCATCTTTCACCAAGGCCTTCAACTCTATCAATGCGGGGTCAAGATCTTGTTTTGACTTTACTTCCGTAATCAAAGAAGATTTAGAACCATCGACAGCCACTACACCACCATTTTATCAACTTCATCCAACCTAACCCCGAATCTAGCCAACAAGTGAACCTCTCTAGTCACCTCCTTGCCACCATACTCAACATGAGCTGGACTACCCATGGACACTCTATTTAGAGAATCGGCCACAACATTAGCTTTTCTGGGATGACACTCATATCATAATCTTTAAGGAGCTCTAATTACCTTCTTTGTCTCAAGTTAAGATATTTTTGGGTGAACACATATTGGAGAGGCTTGTGGTCAGTAAACGCATCAACATGAACCTCATACAAGTAGTGACGCCAAAATTTTCAAGCAAATACCATGGCTGGCAATTCAAGATCATGGGTAGGATAATTCTTCTCATGCACCTTAAGTTGTCTAGAGGCATATGCTATCACCTTACCATTTTGGATCAAAAGACACCCCAAACAAATTCTTGAGGCATCACAATATACTATGAACCCTACCAACACTTCCGGTAGAGCCAAGATAGGAGCGGAGACAAGCTTATCTTTCAACGTTTGAAAACTCTTCTTACAATCATCGGTCCACATGAATTTGCCTTCTTTTGGGTCAACTTTGTCATAGGGGAAGCAATAAAAGAAAAGCCATTCACAAACCTCTGGAAGTAACCGGCCAAACCCAAGAAACTCCTAATATCAGACGGAGTCAAGGGTCCAGGCCAATTTCTTATCACCTCCGTCTTCTTATGATCCACCTTAATGTCATCATCCGACACCACATGCCCTAGAAAAGCAACCTCTTTCAACCAAAACTCACATTTTTCATATTTTGCATACAACCTCTCCTCCCTCAAGATTGCAACACCACCATCAAGGGATCCACATGCTCCTCCTCACTATGGGAATAAATCAAGATATCATCAATAAAGACCAACACAAATATGTCAAGGTCAGGTTTAAAGACCTTATTCATCAGATCCATAAATATAGCTAGTGCATTAGTCAACACAAAGGACATAACCACAAACTTAAAGTGCCAATAACTAGTCCGAAAAGCCGTCTTGGGAATATCACACTCCCTTACTTTTACTTGGTGATACCCGGACCGAAGATCAATCTTAGAAAAGTGACTTGCCCCTTGAAGTTGATCAAAGGTCATCAATCCTTGGTAGAGGGTACTTGTTTTTTATGATGACCCTATTAAGTTGCTTGTAATCAATGCACATTCTAAGGAACTATCCTTTTTCTTCACAAACAACACCAATGCACCCAAAGGTGACTTTCTAGACCTTATGAAACCTTTTTACAACAAATCCGTCAATTGATCCTTCAACTCCTTCAATTCCGCCGGGGCCATATGGTAAGGGGGAATGGAAACGGGTTGAGTATCGGGAAAGAGGTCTATGCCAAAGTCTATTTCCCTTTTGGGAGGAACACCGGGAAGGTCATTGGAAAAGACATCAAGAAAATCTTTAACCACCGAAACCAACTCAATAGGAAGGACTTTGGAATCAACATCCCTATCCCTCACAAGATGATAAAGAAAACCCTTAGAAATAAACTTTTGGGCTTTAAGACATGAAATGAATATACCCTTGACCACCATATCACGACTTTCCCATCCAAGAACGATCTCATTAAGGAATTGGAATTTTACCCTCCGGGTTCTACAATCAATAGAAACGTAATATGCATGCGACCTATCCATCCCAAGAATGACATCAAAATCCACCAAATCTAATTCAACAAAAACACAAGGCAAGACTTTATGTAATATGAATCGGGACAATTTCTATAGACTCTTTTAGCAACAATGGACTCACTAATGGGAGTTGACACTTCATAGGGTTCACACAACAACTCGGGACTAACATGAAGCTTTTTGGCAACAAAAGGAGTAATAAAAGAAAGAGCGGCTCCCGGGTCTATCAATGCATACACATCAAAATCAAAAACCTTGAACATACCGGTGATGACTTCGGGCAGCTCATCCACCCCTTGTCTTCCTTAAAGAGCAGAAAATCTATTTAGCCTTGGAGCACCCCTTTGTTGGCCTCCCTTAGCCCCTGACCCACATTTGCACCTTGGCCTTGTGGACAACCATCTCTACCTTTGTTTTGAGCATGACGACAATCAATAACTTTGTGACCCATTTCACCATAACCAAAGCAGCATTAGAATTCCTCAAACATGGACCACTATGATTCTTTTCACACCTTGGGCATCAAGGATTTGTCATTCCTCCATTGCCACCTTGAAATCTTGGGTTGGTCACCCTATCATTGAAAAACCTCTTGTTAGGAGTATTGGAAGACCCTTCGCCTCTGAATTTTGGGCCTTGAGGAAACCGGCAACCCTTGGAACCTTGGAAACCACCTTCAAAACGAGCCCTGTTTGGACACACCACTTCTTCTTTCTCTAAGCTTTTCCCCCTCTAGTTGCTCGACATAGGTCATGAGCCAAGAAAAGTACATATCTTCTGCTAGCATGGTGGTACAACACTCCTCATTAAACAAGTTGACACTCTCGACACAAATTTGTTCTTCCTTGATCTAGGTTTGGCAACCAATTGTTGAGCATACTTGGATAGCTTGTTGAACTTGAGGGAATACTCCCTCACACTCATGGAACCTTGCTTTAAGGTTCATAAACTCCATCATCTTAGCCTCCCTTAGCTCGATAGGAAAGAACTGGTAGAGAAATGCAGCTTTTAACTATTCTCAAAGGATAGCGTTATCATTCCCCTTCTCCAACTTCAATTGTGTACACTAAATTCGAGCCATCCATTTGAGTTGGTAGGCCGCCAACTCCACTTTTTCCTCTTAATTGACCCCCATGATGTATATAGCACCTTGTACACTTTGTCTATGAGCTCTTAGGGATCCTCATCTTTTTTGGATCTATGGAACTCCGTTGGGTTCATTCTTGTGAAATCCCTCACCCTAGAAGCCAGAGTGGGAGCATGAGGGGCTTGGACCCCGTTAAGACAGACTAGCACTCGTTGCTGATAAGGCTCGGGAGACCCAACGTGTATCTATGTGCTTTCTATACATATTACAAGGGATTTCTATATTCAACATGCCTTTAAGAAAGTAAATAGTAATAACAAGCCAAAAGAATATGCATATGGCTAGGTCGTTGGGGACACATTGTCTAAAGTACGAGACATGACCACATTTTAATTTACATAGTCTACAAAGCCTCTAAATAAGAAAAAATATCTGATAAGGGTCGGGACAGGCCCCATCTTGACTAACTATACAATACAAAAATATTAGCTCTAGACACACACAAAGCTCCGAAGCAACCTGGAGCTTGGTAACAACAACTTGATACCCTGTACTCCTAGTGGGGAGATCTATTAGCACCTGTACCTGCATGAAATGCAGGTCCCCTACAAGGGACGTCAGTACGAGATAATGTACTAAATATGTAAGGTAGGAAATACTATATATGAAGTAACAACTCAAATGAAACTATGCACTGGTGTAGGATAAGAGACAACCTTTAGTTATACTGTGGGATCATGTATTTTATGTTCTTTTTATTACTTTACCCTTACTGTATAATCTGTGCACAACATGTAATACAAATGACTAGCTGATGAGTGGAAAATCTATATCGGGATCGGCCCTGGCTAGGCTTTTCCTTTAACCCCTCGGGCTATCGCCCATCATAGGATCGACCCGGGCTAGGTGATTCTTCCACCCCTCGGGTTACCACCCATCAATAAGCAATATACTTTACTTCATTTATCCATTACCTTTGAGATGATTCTTTTGGTAGTCACAATATTAAAGTTGTAGGATTGTATATGTAGCATGTGACATGTAGATAATCATACAAGACAATATGACAATGAAAAGAGTATGTTACACAAATAACAAATGCGTATGAGATGAAACAATTCATGACCATTATTTAGCAACAAGAACCCATGTAACTTGGTATCCACGTATGTATGCATATTTGAAGGTGACTATGTATGGGAGCAAATGAACATGTGAAAGAGTGGAGTCATGGTTAATAGTTGTGTCGGAGTTTGTGAGTGCCTTTATGTGCCAAGAAAGAATCTAGATTTCATGCCAAGTAATACGAAATTGAGTAGCCTTACATACCTCACTGTACGACCTCGCTATTACCTCGAGATAACCTTCCCTTCCTCAAAATATTTATCTAGAACATAGTAGGTGATAAAACTAGCATTAGCATCCAATAGATACATCTTGGCAGCCTAATCTCATAAAGAAAACAACAAATGGGCAGCAAGCAGGTATATATAAACCCAAGCGTATTCTTTCAACCTTTCCGCCCCTACTCGTATTTTCTAATACACATTCTCATATACATATCATGTGCAGCCTGTTCTAGTGCCATAACAGTCTTACAACAGCCCACAAAGTACAACACATAGAAATTCTACGCAATATACAAATAGGCGGCATAACGCTACTTCCCTTTGCCCCATATTGACGTCGACAATCCCAAACCTATTCCGACTTTACCCAAACTGTACTTAACACATCTATACATAAAAAAAAGCCTTAAAATAGTCTTAGAACAGTACCAAAGCATTCATGAAGGACGTGAGGCAATAGCCTTCCATCCATCAGCCCACAAGTTCGTACTAAGAACATAATTGCGATTTCCTATAAGGACTAATTTTTTGTGGACTGTAAAAGTGGTGCAGCAGCTAAGTTACATCATAACAAACTAAATCTTGTTAAAAATATAAGTCTTGATTCATAATTCGGCCAACCAAGAAGATAAAATCCTCTTGAATAAAAAGAAAAGTTCACAAAAATCCTTAGGACACATGTTGTCAAAAATTTCAGCACAAACATAACTAGCATATACTTCTTCTTTGTCATGGGATAAGTATAACAAATACATGGATATTTCAACTTACCTTATCCTTCAAGGTTCAAGTTTCCTTCAATAAACCTAGAGGGTTGTGTAGACTGCCTTGTGAAGTGAAATAAAGAGAGAAAAAGAGTCTTTAGGAAAGCTGAAAATTTGTTCCAAAGTGAAATGAATTAAGGAGCTGTTTTTGAGCCCTTTTAAAGAGTCTCTTTGGCCGACTTTATTGTGAACATTTCACCACATATTAACACATATTAATAGCCTTTTGATGCAGCAGCTTGGCCCTTATACTTAGGCCTAAATGGGTATCAAAGTTGATGGTCCTTGGCTGCCAATTTTCCAAATTCCTCTTCACTTAGTTTGGGCCTAATTAGCCAAGTGGGTTGTGGTATACTTAGGCCCTTTTATTATTCATTTGGACTGAATATAAAGTCCATTTATGATGCTAAAACATGGGCTAAAGTTACACCTTTAACGCGGACTTTATTCATAATCGGACTTGGACAAATTCGACGTTGGGCCTCATCTCCGTTTAGCTAGCAAATTTAAGCTAAGCAAGTAGGTGACTCACCACCTGCTAGCTTCTTAAGTCCTACAAGCACCTCGATTCTCTCACTTTGTTTAGGGCCGTGATCTCCTCAATTTGACACAAAACATGTATACACTCAACCCTCTAAGCTTTAGATGCACATATCGCCCTATAACATGAGATTCAAGCACTTTTAAAAGTTGACGCTAATTTGAAAAGTCATATCATGTTTCATTTGCATAGTGCTACTATTGTAAGAGTTGGGTGTTACATAAGGGAAGTTTTTGATAATCACAAATGCAATAAGGAGTCGAGCTTATAGCATAAACATAACATAGTATAATATCCAACAACACCTCTAACTTTGAATGGGGCGGGGACCAAGACAGTTCCCAGGCTCACCCTCATAATAACAAGTGTTCAACATGAAGAAGTCTCAACATAGCAAGAGTAACTTAGATATTGTCCTCGGACTTGAGGACTCACCAATGCTTTTCTCCAAAGTCTCGAGCTAACCACGTAGAGGATGTTCAAAAGAAGTTCCGGTCCCTACATGGTAATATCATGTAGGCTTAGAGTATGCGTTAGTACATTTGAATATACTAAGTATGCAGGGTGCAATGCAACAAAGAGGTAAGCCAATATATTCAAAGTGCATAATCATAAGCAATGGATATATCATCTCAATATGGCATGCATGATCAATGCTTGTAGTAAAATATCCTTGTAAATCATTCAACTTGCACAATACACTATACATTTGTGGGAAGAGACTTTAACCGACATGTTTAAGACGAAGCGAGCTACAGCTTGGAATCCTAATGATTACCCCTTATCGGTAAAGAGATGGTCTACTTGCCAAGGTAATACTTCAGCTTCCGGGAACATGACCCATTACATACGAAGCAATCCTCCTTAAGGGAACCTGACCCATTTCGGAAAGGATTTGATGATGAAGTGTACTAGATGGATCCACTAGTATAGCAAGGGTAATTATCATAATGGTATGGTGGCATATAGTTTGAGGAAAGTAGTTTAGACCCTTGAAGATAGTCCACACTGACATCCAACCCATCGATGTTTGATCACACAAAATACTTGAAATAATCATAACTGGTATAATTTGTAAGAAACATGGAAACATGATATGAGTAGCTCTTAAACATATGTGACCTCTAATGGTGAGCCTAACTGGAAACATAAGAATAAATCATAATCATACATGAACTCTTACTTTAACATGAATGGCTCACAAGAGGTAAAAATCTTGAAATAGGGCTAAACTTGATACTTGTAACATCATAGATACTTTTCATGAACTTAATACATACTTGAAAGCCCTTAATCATCATATAGTCACTTGACTTGTAAATCATGAAACAGATCATCAATAACTTGAGAATTCTTCACTTGCAAAATTTGGTGGGTTCATGATGTTAGTTCAAATTCATGTAATTCAAGAGTGAAATAATGTGAGAAAACTCAATGCAAATCAACCCACCAACATATGGTAAAATCCTCATGTAGGGTACCTTGAAATCCATCATCAAATCTAATAATATATCATAGTTTCATAGCTCAAAACATGCATAGTCTCAATAGACAAAACTCATTCATAATACAAGCTTGAAATGATAGTCATGCATAATCAATCAACCTTTCATAAAACCTCAACATAATTTATACTCACAATCCATAATAAGAGATACCCATAGGTAATACAACTTTAAAACATGCAATTTTTATAAAAATGAAGATCGGGCTCCATGGGTGAAAGGATCCAATGGATGGAACCCACATACCTTAAACTTGGGCTTTCTTGATGTAAAATTAAAGGAGACTTGAAGCTTGAATAGAGTTCTTAAGATCTGAAATTAAGCTTAAGACACTTGAATTTGGATAGGAATTTTTAATAAAATGGTTGAGAGGTTTTAGAGAGGGTTTTTGAGTGATATAGAGTTGAAAAATGGCTAAGTATGAAATATTACACGTGTAAATGGGCATGAGGCCATGCCCCAATGCCCCTAGGCCGAAACAAAAAATTAAGGAAGTGCTAACACTACTCCGCGATGGGTCCGCGTCGGGGAGCCATCGCATACCCTTACTATTTTCGAAAAATTTTGTGAAAATCATTTTTTGCTACGAGTCTTCTAAAATCTGGGTTATACCCATTCCCCACTCCATTTTACCCTCTGATCAAGAATATGAAGTCAAATTTTTGATATCACGCATGGATTTTGAAATATATGGAGATTACAATTATGGGCATTTCTAAAGCACACCTTTGGGGCTTTTCATTATCTTCCCCTTGGGAATATTCGTCCCCGAATGTAAATGAAACAAGTATAAGAGAAGTAACCATGAAGATTTCAGCCAAACATGAATCCAACAATTTCACTTAAGCATCGATTTCAAAAATCTCAGCATAAATGCCAAAATCACCATAAACTTGTTACCATAAACATGAATGCATGCAACATGATATGGGAGCTGAAACTTAAGACTTGAAATCAAATATGGACATAAATTAGTACCTTCGGCTTGCGTAGAGTGGAAGAGATATGGGTATCGCTTTCTCATGTTCTCCTCGACTTCCCAAATGTCACTTTCATCTTGTTAGTTCCTCCAAAGGACCTTGACGAAAGCTACATCTTTGTTTCTCAATCTCTTCACTTGCCTATCAAAAATCGTCACCAAGACCTCCTCATAAGTTAAAATATCTCCTACAACACCCAAAACATCCAAAGGCACTATGGCACTTGGGTCACCCACATACTTTCTCAACATGGACACATGGAAGACCAGATGAACCATGTCCATCGCCATAGGCAACTCCAACTCACATGCAACTTTACCTACTCTCCTCAAAACTTTATAAGGACCCACAAACCTTGGGCTTAATTTCCCCTTTTTGCCAAACCGAACTACACCCTTCATGGGTGAGACTTTCAAGTAACCTAATCACCAACCTTAAACTCAAGATCTCTTCTCCTCACATCGGAGTAGGACTTATCTATTGTAGGCTATTTTCAATCTCTTCCTAATAAACCTCACCTTCTCCAAGGCTTCCATGACCAAATCTGGACCTAACAAAGCCATCTCCCACACTTCAAACCACCCAACCGGGGATTTACAATGCCTACCATAAAGAGCTTCAAAGGGAGCCATACCAATGCTTGAGTGGTAGCTATTGTTGTAAGCAAACTCAATGATTGGAAGATGTTCATCGCAACTACCCTTAAACTCCAAAACACAAGCCCTAAGCATATCATCAAGAGTCAGGATAGCCTTCTCGGCTTGACCATCCATTTGAGGGTGAAAGGCTGTTCTAAGCTTAACCTCGGTACCAAGAACTTTTTGGAAAGACCTCTAAAACTGAGAAATGAATTGAGCACCACAATTCGAAATGATAGACAAGGGCACTCCATGCAATCTAACCAACTTACAAATGTACATATTGGCATAATCTTTGGCACCATAAGTAGTTTTGACTGGTAGGAAGTGAGCCGACTTTGTCATTCTGTCCACAACAACCCAAATAGCGTCAAAATATTTCCTATTCTTAGGCAACCTACCCATAAAATCCATGTTGATCTCTTCCTACTTCCAAGTAGGAATTTCTATATCTTGGGCTAGGCACCTGGCCTTTGATGTTGGTCTTTCACTTCTTTGCAATTGTGAAATCCGGATATGAACTTGGCAATGTTCTCTTCATACCACCCCACCAATGCACTTCCCTCAAGTCTCTATACATCTTTGTAGAACTGGGGTGAATAGAATAGGATGAATAATGGGCCTCCTTCAAGATCAATTCTTTCAAATCATCAACATTTGGCACACACAATCTACCTTGGTACCTACGGGCACCATCTCCCCCTTGGGAGAAAACCTTCACTTTACCATCTCTCACCAAGGCCTTCAACTCTTGCAAGGCAGGGTCAAATCCTTCCTTTGCTTTTACCTCCACAATCAAAGAAGATTTGGAACCATCAACAATCACTGCACCCCCATTATCAACTTCACTAAACCTAGCCGCCAATCTAGTCAATCGGTGCACCTCTCTATCAACCTTATTGCTACCTTCATCAACATCAGCTAGACTACCCAAAACACCCTACTTAGAACATCAGCCACAACATTAGCCTTGCTGGGTGATAATGCATACTCATATCATAATCTTTAAGGAGCTCTAACCAACTTCTTTCCTTAAGTTAAGATCTTTTTAGGTGAACACATGTTGGAGACTCTTGTAGTCGGTAAACACGTCAACATGAACCCTATACAAGTAGTGACACCAAATTTTAAGACCAAATACTACGGCAGCCAATTCAAGATCATGGGTGGGATAATTCTTCTCATGCACCTTAAGTTGTCTAGAGGCATATGCTATCACCTGACCACTTTGCACCAAGACACTCCCCAAACCAATTCTTGAGGCATCACAACAACAAATCCTTCCAACCCTTCCGGTAGAGCTAATATAGGAGCGGAGACAAGCTTATTTTTCAAAGTTTGGAAACTCTTTTCACACTCATTTTTCCACACAAGTTTCACCTTCGTTTGGCTCAATTTTGTCATAGGAGAAGGAATAGAAGAGAAACCATTCACAAACCTCCGGTAATAACCCGCCAAACCCAAGAAACATCTAACGTCCGTTGGAGTCAAAGGTCTAGGCCAATTTTTAATCACCTCTATCTTCTTAGGATCCACCTTGATGCCATCACCCGACACCACATGCCTTAGAAAAGCAACGTCTTTCAAACAAAACTCACATTTCTCATATTTTGTATACAACCTCTCCTCCCTCAATATTTGCAACACCACTATCAAGTGATCCACATGCTCCTCCTCACTATGGGAATAAATCAAGATATCATCAATAAAAAACCACCACAAACAAGTCAAGGTAGGGTTTAAAGACACTATTCATGAGATCCATAAAAATAGCCAGTGCATTAGTCTTGTTATTTATGGTGACTCTATTAAGTTTCCAGTAATCAATTCATATTCTAAGAGAACCTTTCTTCACAAATAAAATCACTGCACCCCAAGGTGACTTACTAGGCCTTGTATAACCCTTTTCCAACAAATCCCTCAATTGCTCTTTCAACTCCTTCAACTCTGTCGGGGCCATACGGTAAGGGCGAATAGAAATGGGTTGAGTATCGGGAAGGACGTCTATACCAAAATCTATCTCCCTTTAGGGAGGAACATCGAGAAGTTCATAGGGAAAGACATCAAGAAACCCATTAACCACCGGAACCGACTCGATAGTAAGGACATTTGACTCAACACCCCTAACCCTCTCAAGATGATAGAGATAACCCTTAGAAATCAACTTTGGGATTTAAGTGAAGAAATGAATCTACCCTTGACCACCACATCACAACTTTCCCACTCAAGAACGGGCTCATTAGGGAATTGGAATTTAACCCTACGGGTTCTATAATCAATAGAAGCATGATATGCATGCAACCAATCCATTCCAAGAATGACATCAAAATCCACCATATCTAATTCAGCACAATCACAAGGCAAGATTTTATGCAAAATGAACACGCGACAACTTCTATAGACTCTTTTAGCAACAATGGACTCACTAAGGGGGTAGACACCTCATAAGGATCACACAACAATTCAGGACTAACATGAACCTTTTTGGAAACAAAAGGAGTAATAAAAGAAAAAGTGGCACCCGGATCTATCAATGTATACACATCAAAATAAAAAACCTTTAACATACCGATGACAATATCTGGCATCTTATTCACCCCTTGTCTCCCTTGAAGAGCATAGAATCTATTTTGCCTTGGTGCACCCCCTTGTTAGCCTCCTTTTTCCCTTTGACTTGCATTTGCACCTTGGCCTTATGGACAACCATCTCTACCTTTGTTTTGAGCATGAGGACAATCAATAATTTTGTGACCCATATCACCACAAACAAATCAAGCATTAAAATTCCTTAAATATGGACCATTATGATTCTTTTCACACCTTGGACATCTAGGCTTTACCATTCCTCCATTACCACCTCAGAATCTCAGATTATCATTAGCAAATCTCTTATTAGGAGCATTGGAAGATCCTTGGCCTTGGAACTTATGGCTTGAGGAAATTAGCCACCCTTGGAACCTTGGAAACCACCTTCAGAACGAGCCCTATTAGATTCACCACTTCTTCTTTTCTAAGCTTTTCCCATCTAGTTGTGGCATAAGTCATGAGGCAGAACAAATCCATATCAGTTACTTGTATGGAGGCATGACACTCCTCATTAAGCAAGACGGACACTCCCAACACAAATTTGCTTATCCTTGATCTAGGCTCGGTAAGCAATTGCGGAGCATACTTAGATAGTTGGTTGAACTTGAGGGCATACTCCCTCACACTCATGGAAACTCTCTTAAGGTTCATAAACTCTATCATCTTAGCCTCCCTTAGCTTGATAGGAAAGAACCGGTTGAGAAATGCAGCTTTGAACTCTTCCCAAGTGATAGCATCATCATTCCCCTTTTCCAACTTCCATTGTGTAAACCAAATTTGAGCCACCGTTTTGAGTTGGTAGGCTACCGACCCCGCATTTTCCTGCGAATTGACCCCCATGATGGATAGCGCCTTTTACATCTCATCTATAAACTCTTGGGGGATCCTCATCCGTCTTGGATCCATGGAACTTCGGTGGGTTCATTCTAGTGAAATCCCTCACCCTAGAAGCCGGAGTGGGAGCATAAGGGACTTGGGCTGCTTTGTTGATTTGGTTTTCATAGAATGAGCCAATATTGCAATAGCATCTCGAAACTCTTCTTCGCGTAGCCATCCACCTTGAGGAGCTTGAGGAGTGGGAGGAGCCGGTTGCTCCTTGGGTGTACGGGCTCTCCTTAGTCTCCCTCTTTAAACCGGTATCATCTAGATAGCAAAGAACATTCGTTAGGGGAAAAGCCTTACACTTACATCTAAAGCACGATATAGACCATGAAGAAGTGAAACATTTCTTAAATGCTTCATAGTCTCCCATTCATAGTCGTGTCGCGCTTCACAACCATTAATAAGACTCTAACCGACGCAATTTCTTGGATCCCAAGGACCACTAACAACCTAGTGCTTTGATACCAAGTTTGTCATGACCCAATCCTAGGGCCTAAATGTGACGCGGTGAATGGGAACCCGCAAGGACCTAAACAAGCCTCTTAGAATATCAATCACACATCCTTGGTCACGGAAGCTAAGTGAACAACAACAAGAGATAATATAAAAAGGGAAGTGGGACTAAGAGAAGTCTTTGATAATCATGAAAGCATAAAGATTCAAGCTTAAAGCATAAATACATCATAATATTCCCACAACACCTCTAGCATAGAATAGAGCGGGGGCCAAGATACTATCCAGGCTCATCCTCATAATAACAAGTGTTCAACGAAAGAAGTCTCAATATAGCAAGAGTAGTGGTAGTAAAGATAGTGTCCCCAAACTTGAGGACTCACCAGAGCTTGCTTCAATGGATCGTACTAGCCACGTGGATGATGATCAAGTGGTGCTCCGGTTCCTACAAGGTAATATCATGTAGGCATATGATATGCGTTAGTATGTTTGAATGTACAAAGTATGTAGGATTCAATGCAACAAGACATAAGCCAATATATTAAAAATGCATTGTAATAAGCAATAGATAAGTGAGAAATCAATATGGAATGCATGATCAATGCTTGAAGTAAAACGTGCTTGTAAATCATTCAACTTGCATAGAACATAATACATATGTGGGAAGAGACCCTAACCGACATAAGTAAGACCAAGCGAGTGACAACTTGGAATCCCAATAATTACCCCTCATCAGTAAAGAGGTGGTCTACTTGCCAAGGTAAACCATACTTCACTTACGGGAGCCTATCCCATTTCAGAGAAGTAACCACCCTTATGGGAATTTTGGGGTGGATTTCATGATAAGTGCACTAAATAGATCCACTAGTATAGAAAGGGTAATACTCATAATCCTATGTTGGCACAATGTCTGAGGAAAGGAGTATGGACCCTTGGAGGTAGTCCACGCCGCCATCCAATTTATCGGTGCTAAGTCTAATCCCACGGAATACTTGAAATAATCATAGGTTGTATAACTTGTAAGAAACATGGAAACATGAGACTAGATCATAATCATACAAGTGGTAAAAATCTTGAAATAGAGCTTAACCTAATATTTTTAACATCATAGATACTTTTCATGAATTCAATAAATACTTGAAAGCCCTTAATCATCATATAGTCACTTGACTTGTAAATCATGAAAGAGATCATCAATAACTTGAGAATTCTTGACATTTTATCAAACACTTGGTGGGTTCATGATGTTAGTATAAAATCATACAATTCAAGAGTGAAATATTGTGAGAAAACTCAATGCAAATCAATCCACAAATATCTTGTAAAAACCTCATGTAGTGTACCTTGAAATCCATCATCAAATCTCATAATAGATCATAGTTTCATAGCTTTAGACATGCATAGTCTCAATAGACAAAACTCATTCATAATACAAGCTCGAAATAAATGTCATGCATAATCAATCAACCTTTCGTAAAGCCCCAACATGATTTATAGTCACAATCTATAATAAGAGATATGCTTAGGTAATACAACTTGAAAACATGTAATTTTCATAAAAAGAAAGATTGGGCTCCGTGGGTTAAAGGATCCAATGGATGAAATCCGCATACCTTAAACTTGGGTTTTCTTGATGTAAACTTGAAGGAGACTTGAAGCTTGAATAAAGTTCTTGAGATACCGAATTAATCTTGAGACGCTTGAATTTGGATGGGAATTTTTAATAAAATGGTTAAGAGGTTTTAGAGAGGGTTTTTGAGTGATATGGAGCAGAAAAATGGCTAAGTATGGGATATTTCACGTGTAAATGGGCAGGGGGCCATGACCGCAGTTCCCCTAGGCTGAAACAAAAATTAAGTGATAACACTACTCCGCAATGGGTCCGCGTCCCAGAGCCATCGCATAACCTTACTGTTTCCAAAAAAATTTGCAAAAAGCATTTTTCGCTACGGGTCTTCTAAAATCCAAGTTAAATCCATTTCCCACTTTATTTTGCCCCTTGATCACGAATACAAAGTTAGATATTCGATATCACGAATGGATTTTGAGATATATAGAAATTTCCATTATGGGCATTTCCGAAGCACACTTTTGAGGCATTTCACCTGAGTGAATTGCCTTTGTTGGATTGATATTCTCATTCTTCTTGAACGGGAGTCTGATGACGAATTCTTCATTCAACCAGAATGGTTTAGCATGCTTCTTTATTAACTCCGTATGGCAATCGACACATGATTCCTCGATGAACTGACGTTCAACATCCTTGATCTGCTCTTTTTCTGTAATAGGAAATAGCCTTCTGATGGTCGTATATGGCATGAATTTATCTTTAAAGGGTATGCCCTGTGTTCAAACCTTAAACCGATTATTGAACTACTTGTAGATATCAAACCCTATGATAAGGTCAGTCCTTGGGACGATAGATCCAAGTATTTTGGTTCGAAATTGTACTCCTGGGAAGAACTCAATCATGATTGGGTCTTTGGTGATGGCTCTAGCAGTCAAGACTCCTTTAGAGGAAGTGTTGAAGTGTTTTGAGTAGGGAATCCACTGCTCTTTAGGAAGGATGTTGGGGTCGAGCATTGATGTTTCTGCTCATGTGTCCATGAAGGCGATAATTTCGATTGATTTGGTCCAGTTGTACCGGTATATTGCCAATTGGACATGGGTTGTTTCAACATGGGAGATGATGTTGACTTCGTCAGGTCGAGATGTCTGGAATACGGCATCCTCTGGTAGGCCTATCTTAGTAGGCCTAGACCTATCACCACTGTCAGATGCTGGAAAAGCTGCCTGAACTACCCGGCCCTGATGGCCCTATCTTTGAAACCCTCTATTATGGGGCAGCGGTGTACTAAACTTACTATGCAGATGAAATCGCTTCCCGCCACCCTTTCTGTCATGCTTAATGAGCTCTATCATATGAGCGTGAACCACAACACTCTGAAAAGTGCGTCCAACCAACACCAAAGAAGTTGTAGCCTTCTGAAAATAACCTGCCTAGCCCTTGCAAACCATTGAATCCTCTCGAACTCAGTAGGAATAATGGACAAGGAAAATCTAGACAATATATGAAATCTAGCCTCATAGTCAGAAACTAACATATAACCCTACTGTAGACTATCAAATTCATCCCAGCAGCTGTCTTGGAGGCTATGTGGTACAAACCTCTTCAACACCATGTGACTCAGAAATAGCCAAGTTACATAACCGCTATAACCAAGGAAGGTGCAATAGATAGAGCAACAACCAAACTGGGAAACTGAGAACTCAAACTCAGCCTTGATATATGAAGTGGAACTGTGGCACTCATAGGAGAATATGTTGAAACTATAGAAGGACTAACATGAATCATAGCTGGCTTGGATGGGGCTATAGAACAACCAATCAGAACTGTAGAAATAGGTACATCAACAATAACTGGGGTGGGGGAGCTCCCTCCAATCTAGCTGATACCCTCAAGAGTAACTCCAGAACTGAGGGTGTAATCTTTAGGGTTGACGATGGCGAAATAGGATCTGTAGGCCCCTCTAGCTCATACATAGGCTCTGGAGAAGTTGATCTAGTTTGCCCCTGGGCAGAGCTACACCTCTAGCATTGCCTCAACCCCTGGCCCAATCACGAACTCTACCTTGAGCTCGATTGGGAGCCAAATCAGTTGCCTCAAGCTCTCCCACTGATCGACGGAATTTAGTAATTGGCATCTGTGCAAAATTAGTAGATTAGACACTTTCTAAATGGGTAACACAAAGAAACACATGAATAGAAGGAAGATGTGAAATTCTTTTCCTATCAAGTGACTCATAGCCTCTTGAAGATGGGTGTGGACGTCTACACACTGATCCACGAGTCTCTAATAGATACTTTGCTCTTGACTCATGAGACCAATAAACCTAGAGCTCTAATACCAAACTTATCATGACCCAATATAGATCGCAATTAAAAGAAGATGAAATAAAGCGGAAAGCATCTTAAACATAACATAACAAAAACCCAAAATCTGGAGTTATGAGTCCAAAAGCCTCTAAAATAGCGCAGAAGTATAAATACATATGTCTCAAATAAAATACATGATTGTCTCATAGTGTCTAATACAAGTCTGAAGAAAAAATAAAGGAAATCCCAAAGATCCACGACAACTCAAAGTTTGAGCCTTACTTGTAGGATCAGGATGGATGCTGCAAAGGTCAATTACAATGAAACAGCTACCCTGAGCAGGTCCCTGTACTCGATCTATAGGGATGAAACAGAGTAGGGGTGAGTACATCGAAATGTACCTGGTAGGTTTGACTGACTAGGTAAGAGAAATCAAAACAAGCATTTAATAATGAAAAACCCTATCTTTGCATCGTAAAAGGTTAGTACACAATAAAATATAAACAATAACAATGACCTAAGATTATCCTCAAAAACCCATGATGCCATATAACCATAAATGTAAATATGATGCACAACCCATAAGGTCAAACATGAAGTGTGTCACAGCCTTGCCACCTGCCCATGGTGAAGGTAAAATCAGAATGCCACAACATTGCCACCTGCCTGTGGTCAAGAGATATGAAGAGGCTATGTCCTTGCAAACTGCCCATGGTCAAGGTATATGAAGTATGAGTCTCACCCTTGTCTCCTTCCTGGGTCAAAGGAGTGATACCAATATGAAGCATAATGTCCTTGCCTCCTACCCAGGTCAAGGGATGTTACAAGCAATAGACAATAGATGTAATCAATGGTGCAACAAAAATCATATGTACTCAAGGAATAATATCGTATGTCACAGCTAATGCCCTGACCATCATCATGTTTTAAATCATCATAATTATGTCAATAGTCAAGACTGTAAATAATATCAACCCTTACTCATCCCAATAATACAATAATATTAGAGATACCAAACTTAGTTCGTCCCAAAAATAAAAGTATATCAATGATATCGGACTTACTCGTCCCAATTATTTAGGCATATCAATAATACCAGACCTAGCTCATCCCAATTATTCTCACAAGTCTCATTTAGTTAAATTTGATCTAAAGTCATCATCATCATTCCATCATACTTCAACACTGTTCATCAATAGGATCTAAGTTATATCACAATTCAGCTCAATCAGAATTACTTTTCTATCATTTTCCTGACGCATCAACTCAATGACTTAATAATGCATCTAAGTCTCACAATTATAACATGAACGTGATCAATAACTCAAATCAAGTCAAAAAAGTTTATCCAAACCTACCTCGATGCCGAAACCGCACTCGGACAAGCTTTTAATCAACTCAAGTCTCCAAATTATCCCAAGATAGATCAATTACTATCAACAATAGATGATATGCATCAAGAGGTGAAGTTTCTACCAATATTGGCATGAATTAAGCTGAGGTGTATAATGGTAAAATTTATTTCTATAACGAAGTTGAATATGAAAAATAACTTTGAAATCAAGTTCTCAACGAAAAGTTAAGTTCATGGTTGAAAATCCCATTAAGATCAAGCTTAAATTAAATGAGAAATTAACATTTAAAGGTTGAAAATCAAGTTCTAAAAATCCCCAATTTTGGATGTCCAAATTCATGAATTTAAGGACAAAATAAAGATAAAACCCATGAAAAATGATTAGTTTAGTGTTAGAAATACTTACCTGACAAAAATCTTAGGAAACCTTTCTTCAAATTCATCTCAAAGAGCTTGGAAGTTCGGAAATGGATGAAAATTGACGTTTTACAATTTTAAATCTATCTAGGTGTAAAAACTACTCCATGATTTCGCATATGGAACTGCAGCTGTGGAGGTCAAGATAGCCAACTCCGCGAACGTGGGCCTGTATCCACGAACGTCGAGGTCAAAGGGTCTGACCTTCAACAATCGCATGGAAAGAGGTGCAAATGCAGAGTTCCAGGACACCTGTACCAAATATCCATAAAAAGCTCAAGTCCAATTTCCCTACTTGGAGTGGACCCTCGAAACTCATCCGAACTCAGAATTTAAAAACCAAATATGTATTCATACCAGAAACAACGATTCAGACTCAAAGGGATCATCATAATTTTGTTTCAAGTCCTCCTTTGCCGCATTTATCAAAGCAACTCGATAAAACTTGTTTAAGACTAAAAATACCAAAACTGCCCTCGACAACTCCGAAAATTATTACGAGACCATTTCTAACGTTAGTTTAACCATTGAGAGAACTAGTGGAACTGTCGGAATTCTGATCTGAGAAAAGGACTAAAATCACAACTTGAGGGCATAAAAATCTCATTTTAACTCTGAAGTTAGTTCTGCTTAAAAAACTCAAAACTCAAAATGGTACAAAAACACACTTTTTCAACAACTTAAGTTTCCAAAAATGTCAAAACTCTCATTTTTCAAGTTTTAAAACTCATGATTTCAGTTCTAACCATATAGATAGTTCAAATTAGGCCCAATGAATCTAATGAAAGGGTAAAATAGTAATTTTTATAGACATGACAAAAAATGACCATATGACCAAACAATAAGGAGAACAATTACACCTATTATGATCATCAATTCAAGCATACTATCAACTCGATGGAAACTACCATACTTACCATAATAACCAAATCCTCATAATACGACTATGAAATAGTTCGGATATAAGAAACCAAAACCAATCGACGTCCCATACAACAAGCGATAAAAGAAACAAATAGAACCCTAGCCAACTTCATATATTATTGGGGGACCACTGATGAGTCTATATTTCGACTCATTTTGCGGTTAGCTTGCAAAGAAACATTGACCTAAGTTTGCTAGTATTTCCAATTTCTAACGATTATGCATACGTTATGTCAGGAAATGCGATTGAAAGTGCACAAATAGACAACACATTTCAAAACCTTGGAAAGGAAGCAAAAGTGCAAAAATACGGAGAAAAGTGATATCGCCAATAGACTCGACGATCCGCTGAACACTCAGAGAGACCGCATAGCATTGAAGCGACCACGGTCCATATCAAGTCAAGAATGCAGTCAAAATAGATATTACAAAATATGTTTGGTGCATAGCCGAATTGTATAGGAGATCACCTAAAGTTGCAGCACTCAAAGTCCCAAAACACTGACAAGAAGGCGATATGATAGATACTATGGCGAATCACCAAATTGAATCAATAGAATAAAGAGTCATTGCCTAATGTTGCAAAATAGGACGACTTGTGAAGATGCAGAGGAAAGCGGTCAAATGCACATTTGGCTCATCATTGGAGTGCTCGACGATGGTTAGCCTTGACCGCCAAATGGCATTTAGCAGCACAAACTTTCACACATTTGCATGGAGTTTGTAATCAATTTAGAAATACATTGTACATATCATATCAAAATATATTCTTCTCCTTTGTTATTAGAGAGTGGTACATAGAACCTTCCTCTTAGAGTACAAAGAGGAGATAGGGTTTGATACTTTTGCGAAAAAAATCGGAGTAGATATTGTCACGACCCAAGCCTAGAGCCTAGAGGTGACATGGCGCAAGGGGAACCCGAAGTGACCCCAAGCAAGCCTCTAAGCACATCACTACACATCCTTGGTCGTGGAAGCAATAAAATAACAATAAGAGATCATAAATAGGGATAACCTAGGCTAAGGAACATTTTCCATATCATAAATAACAAGAGTCAAGAGAGAGTCAAAGCTTATAACATTATATAAGACATGTCCAACAACACCTTTTAACATAGAATTTAGCGGGGGCCAAGACAAATAGGTAATCCAAATATACAAGATATAATGGCAACATAAGCATGAGAGAGGATAGCTATTGTCCCCTAACTTGAGGACTCACAAAAGCTAACTTGAACAATCTATCTAGCCACGAGGAGGAGGATTAATAGGGGCTCCGATTCCTACATGGTGATATCATGTAGGCATAGAGTATGCGTTAGTACATTGGAATGTACTAAGTATGTAGGACGCAATGCAACAAGAGATAGGAAATATAATCAAAATACATAATCATAGCAAGAGATAGTATATTAGCAACATGTCATGCATGAACAACACTTGTAGTAAAACATGCTTGAAAATAATCAATCTTACATAGCTTGTTTAACCTAATAAGGTGACGTGCTTAGATCATCCAAATACCTTATACTAGAGGGTTAGGGATATAGTATGAGTCATAATTCCTTCTAGTAGGTAATGGTTAGTACATGAGATAATGAATAGAATATGAGGGTAGAAGGTAGCATAGGTCATAACCCTACATGTGTGCATCGCATTTAAGGGTGAGGCATACCACATAGTTCATAGGCCCTTCATATGAGTACATTGCATAACCTTAAATCATACACGAGGATAAGGAGTACAACATAATTCATAACCCCTACATGTGAGTACCTTGCATAACCTGAAATCATACACGAGGATAAGGAGTACAACATAGTTCATAACCCCTTCACGTAGATATGAGTAAGTGAGTAGTATTGGTTCGTACATGAGGGTATGGTGTACAACATAGTTCATAACCCCTACATGTAGAAATTGGCCTTGTACTATAGGATAAAGCATATAACATAGTTCATAACCCCTTCTTGTAGGCTTCACAATTTACAAGAGCATAAACCTTAGGTGGTTCCCAAGAACATAACAACATGAGAGCCAAAAAATTCACTTGCAATACCATATGTGGTTTACATGATTAAATCACACATATATTTATATTCCATTCATTATCATATAGTCATTCAACTCATAAGACATGTATTGGACCTTCAATTCCTCAAGAAACCATAACCGGACATTTTATCAAACACCTGGCGGGTGTGTAATGCTAATGTAAAACCATGCAATTCAAGAGTAAAATCATGCAATAAAACTTGAAGTAAAACAGCCCACCAACACTAGGTAATACCATCATGCAATATACGTTAAAATCCATAATCAAATCTCAGAATAGACCATAGTTTAATACCCTAAAACATGCATAGTCATAATAATAGACAAATCATCTCATAGTATAATCTTGAAATAGGTAGACATGTGTTTCCAATCAACATGTCATTAAAAACCCAACATAATTTGTAATCATAATTCAAATTAATTAACCACTATAAGTAATACAACTTGAAAAAATGCAACTTTTCATGAAAAAGGAAGGGTTGGAATCCATAGGTGAAAGGTTTCTGTGGATGAAACCCACATACCTTAGACCTTGAATTTCTTGAAATTGAGTTGAGAAAGACTTGATGCTTGGAATGGGGTCTTGAAATCTACAACTTGTTCTTGAGTTTCCTTGAATTTGTATTGGGGTTTTGATGGAGGCTCTTGAGAGAATTTGAGAGTGTATTC
>JAPFFP010056790.1:0-28298 GCA_026153255.1 Solanum medicagineum | reverse complement strand
AAGAGCAACAAATATGGAGTGAGATTTCCATAGAGACAAGAGGAAGCTGAGAGTGGTATCTTTGAAGAGAGTCTTTGTGTCCAATTTATTTGTTCGGCTATAGAATGATAGAAGATTTTAAGATGCCTATTCTTGTGAATAGTGATTCATCGATCATGTAGAGGTATATGTTTATAGCCTAATAGAGGGATTTGATTCACAAAACTAGAGAGATGACCCTTGAGCTAAGGGGGAGATGGTGACGTGAGAAATTGAAGTAGATCTTAGGTTTGATAGAGATTGGCTGATCGAGATAAGGCATTAGTTTTCTTGTCATATTATACGTTCCTTATTCTTCCATTGAGGTGATGTTCTATTCCCGCCTAGTATATGACTACTATGCCCATGGCCTAGTCCTATATATCACTTATTGATTGTTAGTCATGTTGAATTATGAGGATGTAAAGCGATGGATTCATTCATCAACTTTGATCTTACCCTATGGATCTAAGTGTTTCCAATCCTATGTTAAGGGAGAAATGACCTGAGTTTTCCCCTACATACAATTTTGTGAACTCAGAATGAGTCTTGATAGATGAGAGAGATTGTACTTCATTATGAACATTCTCAAATAAGATTTCTCGATTGAATTGTGCTAATGATGTCATTCCAAGTTCTTTGAGTGATCCTGTCTTCCTATGTCTTGATTGAAATGTCGAAGATAGTAGATGAGTGATGATTGATGAGAGGGAGTGAAAGTCTCCATTATGACATTTTCTTATGCGTGCCCTGACCTTTGGTACGTTATGCTACTGTTGATGGTAGGATGTAGAGTGTCAAGTTTGAGACATAAAATAGTGCTTATTGTGCAAGAGGAGTAGTAGTTGGGGCTTCGCTAGAGAGGGAGATGATGAGTTCCTCTAGGCCCTAATAGTGATGTTGATAGTACTAGACGGAGAATGAGGGTAGATGAGGAGGAGTAAATGTATCCTTATTATGACATTGGTGTTGTACTTGTGTCATGTAGGGGTAGAGATAGGGAGAAGGGCAGAGGTGAGACAATATGGTGTGTAATAGATAGATAAAAGTATGATGGTGTGTCTTTAAGTGGGAGCTCATTGAATGGTGGAAGTAGAAGTGCTTATTCGGTTTGAAAATTCCAAGACAGAGTTGAAGTGATTAGAGTCAGGCTCGAATGCGTGGTTATTGTTTTGCAATTATTGATGACAAACTATCGAAGAGTTCGTGATAATGAAGTAGTGAAAAGGACTAGTGATCTTTCAATGAAAGCCCTTTTAGAAGTATAGAGTTAAGTATTGAGGATTAGCATGGTATGGATATGATCGTCTTAAGGGTAACACCTTGAGGCTTAAAAGTAGGCTTGAATGGAATGAGAGGATGTGGATAGGTAGAGATTTGAATATAAGCTATGAGCTCAAGTTGATGGAATAGAGCATCGTGAAAGGGAGCACAATTGACATGAGGTGCTAAGCTTGAGATTTGTACATAGAGTCTTATGTATCGATAGTCCCATTCTTGATTAGAGTTGATCTTTCTCTTCATGATTTCGAAGGACTGATTGTCAAAGTGTTTAAATGATTCGAATTAATTGAGTTTCAACGTTTCGTTCGTGCTTGATGCTAAAAAATTCTAAGAGAATATCTTTACTCATGATCTGAACCGATTTGTCTATTCTGAGTGATTTATGATCGACTGAAGTGGGTCGATAGTTTGATTTGTTGAGTGATTGATGAGAAGAGAATTGATCATTATTCATGCCTAATGATGAGAATGTTGAAGGTAACGTTCTTACCCTTGACTTAATGGATGTTCCTATTCTTGAGTCGAAGACTATTCTTGAGCCTGAATAGAGATTGTTGAGAGTGATGAGGAGTCGAAAGACTTACTGATAGATGTGAATGCTGAGATGCATTTTGAGTCTATTCGAGTCTTGATATCCACCTTTGCTCATCATTCGAGGACGAATGATCCCAAGGGGGAGATAATGTAATACTCGGTAAAATTACCAAAAATACTCCTATAATGGAATTATACGCATAACGCGTCTTTCCATGATCCATTTGCAAATTCGAGACTAGCTATGCAATCAATATGGAAAATTGAGTGGGAAAATGGTCTCGTTCAAATTTTAGAGCGACCTGATCGAAAAATTATTTTTCGATCCAAAATCAAATTCCAGTGTGGATGTGTGATAGAGTCGCGATGCGGACCCATCGCGACTGCACACTTATGTTTCTTTCAAATTTTTTCGATGGGGATTAGATTCGATTTAATTTGACGGGCATTCCGGTCCATTACCAACCCCTCTTAAGTTCAATAAATGAATATGAAAGATCTTTTACATCAAGCTAGATCCAAAGAATTTCTAGCAACTAAATTTTCGTATGAGTCGATAGAAGGGTTAACATCAAATTACCATATCTCCTTAAGCATAATGAGTTAGCTGACCTATAACATATCAAATCTAAGGTATCTGAATTAGCTTTCCGACACATTTAATTTCGTCTTAATCCGAGTTCAGAGTAGAAAGTAATGACCATTTTAGTGAAGGCCTACAGAGTTGTCTGAAGGTGCACGACGTCTCCATGTCGCAGACCCTTTCTAGATGAGATAAATGATTTTTTCTATTTTTAATTTGAGGGTACTTTTATTTTAAAGCCTTTGGGGGTCTCTATAAGGTCCCAAAATGCATAAAACGTTAGTTTCCATAGTCAAAACCCTCTCCATCACCCCTAAACATAAACGCTCAAGAATCATCAAAAAAGTCATTAAAGTGAGGATTAACTTTCAAGATTCATCCTCAAGGTGAGCTATTTTTTATAACTTTCAATCTGTCCAACCCAAATTTCTTTATCTGCTCATGAATCTCTAATAGAATCTCAAATCATAATTAAGCTTGATGATCCTATGAGTCTTCATAATTGAGTTCTTGATGTTATGTCTAAATGAATTCTCCTAATTGATGATCCGAGTCCTTGAGTTCTTAGATGAGAATTGAGTTCATGGAGATGAGGTAAAGTCCCTGAAATAATAGAGGACCCTTTAGTTTGAGTTAATTGAGATGATGAGAGTCTCCACTAGACTAATTGAGATGATGAGAGTCTCCATGAGACCAATTGAGATGATGAGTGCCTCCATGAGGCTACTTGAGATGGTGACTAGGAGTCTTATGAGCATTGAGTCTTGGGAGGAGTATTGAGCACCGATATGAGTAAGAGTGAGTCCCACTTGCAGTCATTACCTACACTGGCCCAGCGTAGGAGAGGATTGAACCATTATATCTCATGGTCCCCTCTCGAGTTTACATCCCTGAAATCAATAGAGGATGACTGAGTTCAAATTCCTCATAGATCATATTCGCCCCTTACCTGGCAAGTACAAGACGACTGTAGCAACATCAGCATGATTGTTGTACAACCTCTGGCTTATAAGTGGTTGTTTTCTGTTAAGAGAAACTCCGAGAAAGTTTCCAAACTGAGTAATCTGAGTTGAGATAAGATAAGATGAGTTGAGATGAGATAAGATGAGATGAGATGAGATGTGCTGAGTTGAGTTCAGTTCCTTTGAGGAGAGTCCCTCTGAGATGAGTCTCATTTGATTGATAAGTTGATTGGTTGATGGGTCACTTGTCTACTTTTTATTGTTGCTTTAGATAGACATTTACATGATGATTTTTGTTACTCTTGATGTTGATTGTTGTTTCTATATTATTCTACCTATTTTGATATCATTCAACTATTTTACATACCAGTGCATTCCACATACTGACGTCCTCCTCTAGGACTGCATCGTTTTTCATGATGTAGATACAAGATTTGGAGATCGTCAACAGGCACAACGTTGAGGATTTGAGACTTTTAGCTGATTGGTGAGCCTCCCCTACTTTGAAGGATTCATTATATTTATATCATCTTGCTTGAGAGTTAGATTTGATTAACTTTATTTGGATGAAGGTAGCCATGTGTCTGTCATTGGCACCACTTAATAGTGATAGAGGCTTCATAGACTAGAGTCGAATGTTGATGTTAAGACTTGTTGAGCGAGTTTCTTTCTACTAGCCTTTCTGTTTATAATATTATTTTGAGATTAGATGAAATGTGTCCATTTAATTCCTTTCGTCTTTCGCTGATTAGTAGAACATATGAAAGAACGAATGTGATGAGGCCAAGTGGTTCACTTGGGGACTAACAATAGTCTCTGAGTACTGGTTACGTCTAGGGTACCCTCTCGGGGCGTGACAGTTGCAGGGTGTTTATTTGTTTTAAGTTCAAAAACATTGGTTCAGTTGTAATATTTTGAAGATATTTGTGTTTTGCGACTTGGTATGCAGGTGGAAATTGAAGAACTGAAGATGTGAGAAAATGGCACTTGGAGCAACCCCTATGACTCGTAGTCCTAACTACGACTCATAATTATGTCTAGTAGAGGGACATAGTGAGTATCAGAAGTTGGCACACCTACTAGGAGCCAACCTTACCATTCATACGGTCTCCTACGAGTCATAAGTGGGGTTCGTAGTGCCTAGGTATGCATTCTAAATTTTCACAAGTGTTGGGTATGCTACAAGACCAGGACCTACGAGTTGTAGGAAACCTTACAACTTGTAGTCGGGGTCTCGTAGCCCCGATCTGCAACTTTTTAAAATGTGACCCGATTTATTGTAAATATTTTGACCCCTAAATCATTTCCCTAACCCTAAATAACCAAGAAATCCCAAATCCCTCTTCCTCATTCACTATTTCGATAACAATCCCAGCTTCCCATATCATTTTTCATCGAGAATTCCAGCGAGGACACCATCTTCTAGGGTTTCGGCATGCATTTCTCTGTATGTTGCTTTGATTCAATTCTTTTACAGATTAATAAGCTCGTGGTTACTTATAACGCACTATGATGGTGAGTTTATTTTACGGATGCTTGTGTATTTGGTTTATCCACGAAGACTCATGCCCATGTGATGTTGCTTTTGTTTATACATGAAACCTAGATTTTTATGCTTTGAAAGATTTGGCTATGAATCGAACCTTGTTCTAAATTCTTGAGTGGGTGCTTGTAAATGTGAAAAGTTTTGGTCCCTAGAATGTAATGCTTAATCGTTACGCAACCATTATGAGATTGTCTTCGGAATTGGAACTTAGGAAGTGTGGCTGTGTTTCATAAGCCATGGCTTGTTGAAATTGATTGAAATTACTTGAATTGCACCTACAACTCAATAGAATATTTTGTTGATCAGAATTAGCTTTTGTTTACAAGTTTGGATATGAAATCACCCTTGGTTTTGCTTAATGTAATGTGGAATTGGCTTCGATTCTTAAGGATAACAGTTGTTTTTAACTGTCTGCTTTCGCAGTAGGTCTATTTATGTGTCAACTCTGTTGTATTTCTCTTATCATTGCTAACTCTTTAGTTGTGTTTGTTTAGCTTGTGCTTTTTGTGGGAAAGTGATAGGCACTCCTGGTGCCTTCTGTTTTCAGCTACGAGGCGCCCTACGACCCGTAGGTTAGTGGTCTCTCATAGAAAGTACCATTCATTGGTGGTTCCTTCATGCTTCTCATAGAGACCCATATATGACTTATAGTACCTGCTACGACTCGCAGCAAGGGTCTCGTAAGCCTGACTGAGTTTTCAAAAATGTCTATGGAAAGAGGTACGAGGCCAAACTACGACTTGTAGGTCCCCTTACGAGTCGTAACTGCATCTCGTATCTGAGTTTAGACTGTATTTTTTTAGGAATCTTAGTACCACGATGTCAGTGTATGACTCATAAGACATCTTACGAGTCGTAACTGCACATCGTATCTGCAGACCTGCAACTGCATCAGTGATTCTCTATACTTAAATTATTTTTGTTTCTTGTTCTCTATGATGTGATTTGTTTGATCAAACATCTTGATGCTCACTTTGGTCGTATGGTTGTTTTGCCTCCAAAGGACAAACGAGCAATCCAAATATTTCATCGGAGGTTAGCTGATGAATCTTATGAGACTAAGAGATCTGAGGGGTATCTAGAAGTTCATAGGGTCATAATAGACCCCGAGGCTTATATACCTTAGACCCAGGAACGTATAGCAGACATCCATGGAAGTTCGCAGTTCCCCCCAGCCTGAAGAGGAGTAAAAACAGGGTAATGGAGATGGATATGAAAGCAGCCTATAATAGATGACCCTCACAAACTCAGGTTCAGAATCGGAGTCTGAGAGCACCTCCTAGACCCAGCAGGAATAAGTCTAGTCAGATCCCCCAGCCGACCGCAGATGGTGTCCCAAGGATGAAGGAGATATATGACCAGGGTATAGAGCCCACGGGATAGGGCAAACTAGTGCGACAATTTCATGAGAAGTATAGGCAAAATGACTCGGGACTAGATAAGGTGCCAGGATTAGATGCCGAGATAGGCATACACGAACTACGATGGACTACACAGTAGCTGGACAAGTATGCCCCTTATGTAGTCCATGAGTTTTATGTGGCCTATGTTGCTACACTCCATTGGGGGTTGCCGAAGAACAAGAAGCTGATTGAGCAGCCGAGGTTACGGGTGGTACTAGTCCATGGTTGGAGAATTCCTATTTCGAAGGAGACTATTCAACGGATTCATTTTTGGCCCACCATAGAGTGCCTCAGTCCACCGCAGAGTACGATAGTCGCATTGACAAGATGAGAAGAGCGGTGACTCAAAATGATATTTGGGCCAAGACCGAGCTTGTATAGTGGATATCTAGCCAGATATGTGAGGAGTGGTTTAAGCCAACGTGGGTTACAAACCACGCAGATCCGATAGTGAAAGCCCACCTCTCTTTCTGATCCAAGTTTTAGTGGTCCATTTTCCGTTGGCAAGTCTGGCCTACTTTCATAGATAATGTGATCACCTTGGAGTGAGCTGTGTTATTAGCTAGCATTCTAGATGATTATGAGATAGATTAGGCACGGATTATGTCCAAGTAGATCCACGCATCTACTATTTGGACAAACACCTCACTGCCATTCACTATTTTGATCCACTGTATATGCAGTGCAGCAGGTGTTCCTATAGACCCCCACTGGAACAAGTATATCGAGGCCACATGCACTATGGATCCCAGCCTGATAAAAGCTGACGAGAACCTGGTGGCCCTACCTCATGCAGCTGCTTCAGCTATCCCAGATCCATTCCCAGTTGAGCCTTAGACTCAGGGTTCGACTCCAACTACCACCGGTACTACCCCAGTAGCTACAGAGCCTACGCTAGCTATTGAGATTGAGTCCACGCCATCCTCTAGTACTCCAGCACCAGCAACATCAACATTATAGGTTGATTTTGTTAGTTCTGTTGTTACGTTTCAGGCACTATTATGCAGGGTGGCTACGGTGGAGTCCAGGCTATAGGCTTTAGCAGCACAAGTCAGACCTTGGGTTAGCCAGACCGTATGGGATTCGGAGGAGAGGATAAAGGCATTCACCCGTGCATTGATATATGAGAGAGTTAGGGCCGCGGATGCCTGAGTCGATGCATTTAAGCCAAGAGTCCAGTGGAGGCTTGAGGGTGCTCGGCCTGCTGACACGAGCGCAATGACACAAGAGTTGGCTAAATTTAAGGTCGACTTATTACAGGCGTTAGCAGCCCCTGTTGCAGTCCCAAAGGTGGCACCGGTGGGTGATGAGGTGTTTGATTCGTTAGTTTAGTGCTCGTATGTCCTTGGGAAGAGGAACCCCGAGACAGATAACCCAGAGTTGAGCCATAATAGGCCTAGACCTAATGGGTCAGCAGCCCCAGAGGAGGAGCCGATACCAAAGGCGGTGGTGCAGGAGTCGATCCTGTTGGTGGCCATACAGAGAGAGCGAGAGCAGTAGCCTTCACATGGAGAGGGTGGCTCACGTACAACTGCAACCCAGATTGCTGAGGAAGAGGTCATGATCCAAGACCCTGCTGCCCAAACCAGATACCAGTGCTTGAGCACCATGATGTTTGACCCCTTTTTGACCCCAGTTCTTATCTTTGCTTTATGGATACTTTGTTCTTTTATTGGACAAGCTTTTTATTATGTTGGTTTTTTGATTTGTTTAAATGTTTTTATGTTGGATGTTGTTTTTACTTATATTTTGGATGTTAATTTTTTGGTTTTAATGTGTGTGTGTATATATATATTTATATTTTATCGTGTTTAGTTTTTCATTCTTGTCTTTACTTTGAGGATAAAGTATTCTGTTTTGATGGGGTGTGGGAAGTTATTGATTTAGGTGTAGTTTGAGTAGCCTCGATTCCATAACTTCCCCTATTTTTGATCCCAACATTTTCTTGTCGTGTTTCTTTTTCCTTGTAGATGTTTAATTTTCTGTTAAAACAACATGTTTAGGTAGTGTAGATAATGTGTAGATTCATAGTAGTGTTATTTGTCGGCATATACATAGTCTTTAAATGTTTTTTGAATGATTTGAAAAATTGGGTACCCTCAAATTTTTTAGGTTGTGATTATTGAGGCATTCATGCATTTTGAGTATCAGGTAATGATTGTTCTGATAATGTCAAGGTAAGTCGAGCTTAAAAGAGGTTAAAACTGACTTGAAGTGAGAAAAATTAGCAAAAACGAGCTCAGAAATAAGGCACAGCTGAAAAGAGAAAGAAAGCACTTGGGAAAAGTTTAAAGCAGGAGAATAATGGTGGATTTAGTGAAAATGGTTGGGTTATGAAGGCAAAAGTGTTGGTAAACATGGCTCAAGAATAGCTTTTAGTCACTACTTGCCTAAAATGCCATACTAAAACCCCCTGAACCTATGTTACAAGCCCTTAAGTCCTAAAGTGATCCAAATCTACTTTGTCACCAAGCCGGAAGATGAGTATAGAGGCAAGCCTATGGTGTTAGTCATTTTGCATGAATTTCATTTATGAGAGTGAGAATGTTTTCTCAGTCCCTAAATTCTAAATGCTTTTTGAGTGAGTAAGAGGGACTTCTTTTCTGTGAGGGAATTTCCCTACTTGACTAGCATATGGCTATACCAGGGAATGTGGATGGTTGATGCTCCTTAGCTTATCATAATTGGGTTGCTAGATTCATCAGCATCTTTTTGTTGTGCTTAGCATCTTTGCAATATAGTTTTGAAAATGATAGTTGGGTGCCTGGATTAGAGTGAATGATGCATATGCCATTGGTATAACTACTGTGTATTTCTCATTGTCTGCATAGATTGAGTCGTTGCTTGAGGACAAGCAACAATTCTAAGTTGAGGGTGTTCATGTTCTGTCAAAATACACCACATTTGATCCTAAAACAAGAGATTTTGTGAGTTCTTAATGCGACGTTTTATGGTTCTTATCTGTTTTTGTGTTTTTCTTGTAGAAAAGTTAGGTTGGCATGATTTTGGAGAAACATTACTGATTTTGCTGAAGCATAGGACATACGAGTTCACTTACGAGTCGTAGCCCAAACTATGAGTCGTAGGATGTTATCGTAGCAAGAATCAAAGACAAAACATAAAAAATTTGCTAAGTGGAGGTCAACCTTACAAGGCGTAAGTATTACGATGACTCATATAGGTGTACTCGTAGCAGGAAAAGAGAACCCAAACTTTGGACAAAAAACTGAAGGCCTAGAGTACGAAAGGAGCACATGAGTCGTAGCCCAAGAGATGAATCGTGCCAGTGGGTCATACCAGTTGAGTCCAAGATGCCAAGAACCTGATATGAGACCCTGATTACGACGCATAGGTCACCCTACGAGTCGTACCTATGAGGCGTACGAGCTTCCAGTTGTCTTTTCTATGTAATCTTTAGCGTTAAACTTGTAACTACCATAAATACTCTAAGTTAGGTTTTATTTAGGAGAACTCGACAGATTCCAATTTGGAGACATTAAATGTGCCTTTGAATATTCTCTCAAGAATATTTTAGTGTTCTAGCAAAGTTCTTTATTTTTCCCTTGGAAAATCCACTTTTGGGGATTGCAAATCTTTCTTTGTACTCATTGTCAATCTATCAAGCTTGTGGTTTGCAATTTGTGGTGTCTTCAATCTTTATTGCTTTGGGTAAAATTCTCAACTGTCTTGTATTTGCATTTTTGTTAGTTTTGCCTTAGCCATGAGTAGCGAAGCACCCACAACTTGGGGTTTTGGGAACCATGGGTAGTTGACTTGAGATGACCTAGATTTGTGAATTTTTATGATTGGAGTTTTGCATGTATTGTCTATTTCTCTTCATTATAGTTGTTGTTTGGTGGTGGCCAACACCAAACCCTGCCTACTATGATGATCCTGACCAAGGTAGTGACGAATAAGAAAACAGAAATAGATGATAGGATTCGATTGATGTGTTCTCGTCTAATCGACCAAACCTGACCAAGGGGAGGTTGACTGTGACAATAGGTAACGGTTAGTTGGTACACCATGGTGGCTGACCAAGCGCCATGTAGAAATTGGACCTTCACCTTCACAAGAGGGCAAGAACCTAAGTTACCATCCTGCATGCGAATCTCTAATTGTAGTTTTGTCATCTAGGTTAATCGATTTAATGAACCATGGGGAACACAATTCCCAAGTTTCCCGTAAAATTGAGTGTTTTCCTGCATCATAGTATAATATCTATTTATTTTCGTTCTTAAATCACAAACCCACCCCCCCTTTTTTTAGAGATTTTGATTATAGATACCTAAAATGATTGATAGTGAAGTTTCACGGTCAAGCCCTATATTCCCTGTGGATTCGACCCTAACCTTCAGTTAGGTTAATTGCTGACAGTGATCACTCTCTTATTGGAGCATGAACAACATTAACACCCCCTCGACAAGGTGATCGAGGCATGACACCCCCTCGACAAGGTGTCGTCTACTTGCCAAGTCAAGTAAAACATGATAACATGAGAGTAGATCATAATCATACATGAACCCTTGCTTTAATATGAATGGCCACAATAGGTTAGAATCTTTAAATAGGGCTTAACGTGTAACTGGTAAAGATAATTTTCATGAATCAAATACATACTTGAAAGCTCTTAATCATCATATAGTCACCTGACTTGTAAATCATGAAATAGATCATTAATAACTTGAGAATTCTCGACTTGACATTTTATCAAATACATGGTGGGCTCATGATAAATGTTCAAAATTATGTAATTCAAGAGTGAAATAAGATGAGGAAACTTAATGCAAATCAACCCACCAACATGTAGTAAAACCCTCATATAGAGTACCTTGAAATCCATCATTGAAACTCATAATAGATCATAGTTTCATAGCTCAAAACACGCATAGTCTCAATAGAGAAGGATCAACTAATAGTGTAAGCTTATAATAGATACTAATGCATAATCAACAATACTTTGATAAAACTCCAACATAATTTGTGCTCATATTTCATAATAAGAGATACCCATAAGTAATACAACTTGAAATCATGCAATTTTCATAAAAGGGAAGATTGGGCTCCATGGATACAATGGATGAAACCCACATTCCTAAAAATTTGGTTTTCTTGAGATGAGCTTAAAGGAAACTTAGAGCTTGAAGTGAATTCTTGAGTTCCAAATTTGAGCTTGAAATCGTTGAATTTGGAATGAGATACTTGATTAAGTCTTGGAAAGGTTTTTGAGAGAGTTTTGAGTGATATAGAGTTGAAAAATGGCTAAGTATGGATGTTTACGTGTTTAAATAGGTATGGGGCTATTACACCAATTTCCTTGAATGAAATAAGAAAAACAATAAAAAATTTGCACTGGTCCACGCCACAGGCATGACGCGGACCAGACATGCCTCGCATTTTACACTACTGCGCGCCCTGGGCGCGTAGGCTCTCTGGAAATCGGTTATTTAGCGAAAATTATTTTTCTCTTCTTGGCCATTTGCAGTGATATTTTAGTGGTGTCCCTTTGAGAGTTTCTGCCTTCTGCTCTTGTGGGATTCCAATTATCTTCATTTGTATCTCTGTCGATTTATGAGAATTAGCTATCAAAGGTGAGAGAAAAGCTTTCTGTGATTCCTCCTCTTTCTCCTTTTTCTCGCATGTGACCTGACTCTGCTCTTTTGGAGGTGTCTTGTCCATTGGTCCTCTTGATCTAAAGAACTCAAGTTCCATTTTTGCATTCCAGTCCATGTAAGTGGTGTCTTCTATTTGATATCTCACCCCTTTTCCTTGTGTTCTTCTAAATCTTCTCTTTGATGAAAAAGTAATTTTATTTCATAATTGTTATGACCCAGACCTGGGGTCTAGGAGTGACATGGTGAATGGGAACCTTAGAGTGCCCAAACAAGACTCAAAGTATCCATATTCACATCATCGGTTTGGAAGCGTATACAAATAGTTAACACATAGTTCTACGAGATAGAAAAATAGGACTCATGCTATGGGGATGTCATAGGAAAAGGGAATAACATGAATTCACGTAGTAAATAACATATAAAAACTAAGGGGCGGGTAAGTATGACTCACTCTATGGGGGCAATTCAGGACTTAGGATCTTCCACATTCCCACATCAAACATACATGCATATCATGATTCTCATAATCAATCCATAATAGCCATATCCAAAAGATATCCATAACTGTAAGCTCCAAATACAACACACAACACATAGATTCGACAAGAGTCTACAAGATGTCCAATAATGCCTTTAGAAATAAGATGAGATGGGAGCCAAGACATATCCTAGGATCACCCTCAAAGTAAAGATAACATAGGAAAAAGCAACATAAGGTAAAGGAATGGTAACCTGTCCTTGGAAGATAGGACTCACCACAATAAGTGAAAAGTTGATATCCAAGCTAAAGTCGTATGATGGATGATCGTAGTCCTCGGTCCCTACATCGTGAGATCATGTAGGCAAAAGTATGCGTTAGTACATTTGAATGTACTAAGTATGCGGGGTGCAATGCATGTAACTTACCAAAGCTTGGACACGATGTTAGCTGAGAAGGGCACATAATATAGAAAGAGATACATATAACAAGGAATGTAGTATAACAAGATGCTAAGAAATTCATGATGCCTGAAATGTAAATGATGCTCATATATATAGTGGGGATGTAGCCAAAATCGACATCTCAAACTTATGCGAGTTTTTACATGAATTTTCCTGATGTTGACCTCCCATCAAGTGAGAGAAGATTACTTGCCAAAGGTAATCTACACCACACCTTACGACCCGATTATTCGTATGTGGCGGCCACCTTTCTTATGACCCGATCATTTCGGAAGGATTTTCTTATCAAAATATCATATCATATCATAAATGAATAGCCATCGCTTACGACCCGGTCATTTCGGTGATGACTACCATTCCTATGCTAGCACATAGTTCAAGGAAAAGAGTATGGACCCTTGGAGATAGTCCATGCTGACATCCAAACCATCGGTGCTAGGTCATCATCCCACTAGAATACATATATATATACATGCTTGTAAAAGAGGCATAAGCTTTCAAATCATTTTCATGCATTCTTGGGCTTAAAGTCCAAAGCCACATTTACAACAATTCATACTTAGGCTCAAATGCCAAATCATAGCTCATAGTCATAATATGCATGCATAGGAATAGCTCATTCCTATATACCTAATGGTACAAGCACCCATAATGCTCAAAGAGCCCTAATCATAGACATATATGTGATCACATTCTTATCATAACCAATATCATATCAAAATAATATTATAAAACATAACTGGGCTTAACCCACTTCATAGTTTCCATAAATTCCAATGTCTTGAATGCAAAATGCCATGAATGATGTGAGGAAAACATGGGTAATTAAGATTCAATTTAAATTCATCAATATAATATGAAATTCACATGAAAACATAATTAAATCCATATTTAAAATCATAATATAATCACTCATGCATAAACAAGTCTTGAAAAGGGACATGCATATTCATAATTTCATAAACCCAATGTAAATCATCATAATAGGGCTTAAGTAACTTAAAATCATCAAATATGTACAACCCATACATCAATTTAATTTAATACATTCAAATAGTGAATACCCATATCCAAAGAGAGCTTAAATTCATGAAATTTTGATTGAAAAGATTTGGGTCTCATTGGTTGGAAGGAATCAAAGATCAAACCCATATACCTTGACCCAATGAAGAAGTTTCAAGAGAAATTTGAAAGAGAATTGGGTTTGCCTTGATCCTCAAGCTTGAATTCTACAAAAGTTCTTGAGAAGAAATTTGAGAGAGTTTAAAATGTGCGGAGTGAATTTTGAATGTTAGGAATAGGGTTTAGGTAAGTTGGAGGTCTTAAGATAGCTTAGGAAGTCATAAAAGATCCTTAGGAGAAGCCACAATTACAAAAATATCATTAATGAAGCAAAAATCATATTCCTTGTCAGGGGTCCATGAGGAGGTCTCACGGTCCGTACAAGGTTTAACGGACCATGAAATCCACCTGTATAGCAACACTTGGAAAATTTTCAAAAAACTCTGCACAAACAGGCTTTACAAAAATGAGCATAACTTCTTCGTCCGAACTCTAAACGAGGTGAAACCAAGTGCACTGGAAAATTAATTCAAAGAGCTTTAATTTGATAGGTCGTGGTGCACCCAGTTCCCTTTGTGATAAGAGATATGACCCTTTAAATTTGATACTTCTATTGGTACTTATGAAAAACTTAGCCAATGGAATTCCATTGAATTTGGCTTGATGTAGGAGCCCATGATGGCCTTAAAAAATATAAATAAGCTTGAATTGAAAAGGCTTGAAAGTAAACTTAGTTTGAGTTTGAAGATCCCATACTTAGAAATTTTTTTACGAAATTAACTTTAGGGAAGGGCCACATGACCCATGAACCATCACAGGGCCCATGAAGGTGCCCGTGTGACTACACTTGGCTTCCAACGTTGATGTTTGAAGCTCAAGGCCATCACACAATCCTCCATACAGTCCGTGAAGTGTCTCATGGGCCGTGTAGGGTCCGAGTGTGATGTACCTTAGCCCGAAACTCCACGCCAAGGCTACACACTCAAAATAAAGGCCAAGTACCACTTCACTAGAGGCCACATGAGCCGTGTGACCTCACACGGATAGTGTAGTCTCCCTTGAGGTGACACTTGGTCCAATTTTTTTCGAAAATAAAAATTTCAAGCTGCGATGAAGTCGTACAAAGTCCTGGTCCTTACAATAATTTTGGTGCCATTGAGGTATTTACCTTTCTAAAAAATGAACGCTACTATATAATAACTTTTATTAATATAGTAGCTTGATAATGATATCAAAAATTTAAATCATGAGATAAGATTCTCCAGTCATAAAATGTAAATAGTGACTATAAACATGAAGTCATAAGGTTTTGCTTATAACATTTTAGTACATAAAAGTTTTTCATATTACTACTAGTTCGCATAATATGACAAATACAAAGAGGATAATGAAAATTTTATAAAAAAATTAGGCTACAAAAAGGTGATATTGATCATGTCATAGTTGTGTGAGAGTATTTTTTTTTAATTAATAAAAGTATATATTTATAGATCGCCCTTTATTGTAACACTTTATTTTTCACTTCTCGCTCTTCCACCTCATCGTCTTCCATTTTATCCCTTCTATTTTATTACATAAATTAAAATAACACGATCACAAGATTTTAAAAAAAAAATCAAGGTACAATGAAAAATAATTATCTCCTATAGTTAGTGTTCTACTTTTTGTTTTTACCCTGTCTCTAGCATCACTTCTTCAATTCTCCTCTTATATATTTTGTTTTCACGTAGCTCTTGATTTTCATTTGTCAAAAATGAAATAGAGATAAAATAAATTAACACTAGTTAAAATTTAGACTCAAACCATTGTAAACATATTTAAAAAGAGTAAGAGTATAACGTGAGGTCTTGAAATCATAAAATTCTATTGTCCTATTTAGGATAAAAATAAATTAATTTCTTAAATAAGTTTCTCATACCTATCAACTAAATGAACGTTTTGAAAAAATTAACCCTTGTACCGATTAATTTTATTTTACATCTCAAAAGAATACATCAGAAAATTTTATTTTACACCTCAAAAAATTAAATCAAAACTCAAGGGAACCTTAGCAAGATAAATCTTGAACAAAAAACTCATACTAAAAGTTTATAGGTACAAATACGGATAGTCATAAAAAAAATAAAAAATTGAACTAAAGAAGAATCGAATAATAATTATTTTTTACATATTAATCTTTTGCCTTTTTTTCCCTTAGGTTGGAATAGGAAGGAGAGAAGAGTACAAATATATATATGTATTTACCTTCAAGGGAATTTATTTTTTATAACGATATTCTACATATCGTTAACATTCTTTAAATTGTGAAGTTCAAAAGATTAACCAAAAGGACATAAATAAGAAAGAACATGCAAGAAAAAAGAGACAAATAAAATTTAAATTAGTATTAACTATTTATCTCTATTTGATTTTTGATGAATATTAAGAACTATGAAACAAAAATGGAAATAAAATACATAAGAGGAACATTGAGAAGTGATTTAAATAAGAAAAAAAAAGTGCAACATTAACTACATGACACTACTACTTCCACTGTGTACCTTAATCTTGTTGTTATGTTATTTTAATTTGTGTAATAAAATATGTATAAATAATTAATTTAAAAAATAAAAAGTATTCTATGTAGAGGGGGGTGAATAAATTGATGAAAATGAGATGGAAGAATGAGAAGTGAAAAGAAAATGTTGCCATAGAGTGAGACCCATAAATATATTTTTTTAAAAAGATAAATTCTGGATCAATACCTCCGCTTTATTGCATATGAAAAAATGTGGGCTCAAAAGTTGCCCAATAACCGGCCGGTCCATTAGAAGTTCAAAGATGTGTTGTTACACCGATCTTGAAAAAAATAAAAAGGAAACCCTATCAGTTTTCTAATTTTGGTCAATCCTACTCTATCTTCTATCTGTCGTTTCACATGTTCTCGTGGACTACAACCAAATGATTCCTCTTCCTCTGATACTGGGTAACCAACTTCCTAAATGTTCAAATCGTGTTGTCTACAATGTTCAGCTCTCAAAGGTGAGTTGCCATTCCTTCCCTTCTTTTGCCCTGCTCTTCTTTTGTCGTATAGATCTGACGAACACTAAACTTATATATTGTTTAGGTGTTGTCTATAATGAAAATTTTTTTATCTGAAGAGTCAAAACTCTATCTTTCATGTTTGACAATGTAAGTAGTATCTTCCTCTTCTCCTCTTCTTTTCCGACCATCCTTTCCATTTCTGAACTAGTTTCTATTGTCAAAAAGCCAAGAGGACCCATAAATATAAACTTTTATTAATATTAATTAAAAATATCCTACACAACTATGATATAGTGTGCCTCTACCATCATAAATTTTTTCCTTATTATGTATCAATGAAAGACAGCTAATGCAAGTAAAGAAAGAGTTTGCAATTGTTATTTGGAGTGCCATGACATATAAACATAAGGAGTAAACCACTTATAAGTATTTTAGGACAATGCATAAGTATCTTCCTGAACCATGATCAATTTAAGTGACACACTTTATTTTAACTATGGTCCCATTACTCCATTGGCCTCATTTTTTTTTATTTATGTTCGTACACCTTTTGTACTGATGTGGCACCTTTAGCCAAGCAACTTGGTTGTTTTTGTACACACATGTCAGCCACGTCAGCATATGATATTTTTAAAATTATTATTTTTAAAGTTTTTTATTCATTTTGAATCTTCTTAGTTTTTTTATTATTTTATTTAAATTAAGTTAATACACAATTTTTTTTTTTTAAGTTTTGTTCTTGCATTTTAACTTTTTTTAAATTTTTTAACCTTCATTCATTTTCTTCTCTCTTTTATTTATTCCTTTTGTTTACTTTTATCTTTTCCTTTGATTTGATTTCCAATTCAATTACAAATGCTTTGTATTTAAAATAAGTAAATTTGTAGCGGTATATCATAATAAGTAAAAAAATGATATAAAGCATAAAATTAAAATGTTAAAATTGAAGGACACTTTTAAATTATTTATCTATAATGTATTCATAATTTTTTAAAAATAATTAAAAGTTATTAATGAAGGAAAAAAAAGAAAAAAGTTTCAAGGAAGAAATTAAAATAAGTATCTTCTATAGAAACAAACAAAAATGATTAAATATGTATACGTTTTAATATCAATAATTATGTGTACTAACCCTGACTGCTGTCACGCCCCGAGAGGGTACCTTAGACATGGCTCATACTCAGAGACTATTGCTAGTCCCAAGCGAACCACTTGGCCTCATCACATTAATTCATTCAATCAACTAATAAATCAGTGGATGACTAAAGATAATATTGGACAATCTAGTCTCAAGTATCATATTAAATAATTAGGCTAGTAGGAAGAAAACTAGTCTAGCAAGGCTCAACATCATTAACTCAACTCTAGTCTATGAAGCCTTATCACTATCAAATGATGCCAATGACAGATCCATGACTACTTCAACTCAAAAGCAAAGCTAACTCAAGTCTAACTCTAATAATCTATATGAAAATAAAACATGATCCTCCAAAGTAGGGGAGGCCCACCAATTCAACTGAATGAAAGGATCCTCAATGGTGCGCCTATTGGCGATCTCTAGTACCTACCTTTACATCATAAAACGATGCAGTCCAAAGGAGATGTCAGTACGTGGAATGTATCAATATGTAAAATGACTGAATGAAACAGATATAGGTAGAATGATATAGAAATAACATCAACTCACAAGATACTCAATTAAAAATGTAAAATGTCTATCTAAAGCAACAATGAAACTAGACAAGTGACCCATCAAATAATCAAACCTCATCAATTAACTCAACTCAGCTCAATTTAACTCAACTCAACTTGACTCAACTCGACTCTAAGTACTATCAGCATGGGACCTATCTGGGAGTTTCTTTTGTCCGATAACAATCACTTATGAGCTAATGATTGTACAACAATGTCGCTGATATTGCCACAGCCATTCCGCACTTTCCAGGCAAAGAACGAGTCAGATCCACTAGGGATCTTGCCTCAACAAGTCTTCTATATCTTTTAGGGACTTTTAACTCAAGAGGGAACCTCAAAGTAATGGTTCTAATCCTCACCTACACTTGGCAACATAGTTAATGAGTGTGAGTTGGATTTACACTTACTCATTTAGGTGCTTGATACTCTTTCCAAGACTCGATGCTCATAAAATTCCTTATCTCAATCAAATCATCTCAATTAGCCTCGTCAAGGCACTCATCATCTCAATTAGTCTTATAGAGACTCTCATCACCTCATTAACTCAACTCAATAGGGCCTTTCAGCCTAACATGTCAATCAACTCATCAACTCAGTTTTTATGTAATATCTTAAGGACTCAGATCAATAATTAGGAGGAATTTAATTAGACAAAACTCTAGAATTCAATATGAATACTCATGTGATCATCAAGCTCTATTAACTCAATATCATACTCACAACACAATTACAATCAACAGACTCAAGTCAAGGCACTAGACTCTATCCATAGGTTTATTAACTCAACATCATATTCATTTATGCTTTCACAAAATAACATATAGGGTTATACAATGACTCATGACAAGTATTTAATTTAGGAAATCAAGTTTATGATGATCATCAACATATGAAAATAAATGTAATATATATAAATTTGAAGAAAGTATTCAAGAAACAAGTATGTAGACTCATTAAACTCTCAACTCCTCTATTACCATCAATGGGGCCACATGGAAGAACATTCCTATGTTTTAGCTTAGCCTTACATACCTGGTATGAATCTTTTGACAAATCAACCTCGAAGAACTCTTCTCGAACATCTCAAAATCACGCTCTTCTTTTCTTCTCTTTAGCCCTAGTCTTTGTTAAGAACTTAGAAAGACTTAGGAATGGGGAATAAATTTATTTTACGCTCAAAATGACCCATTTAGATCGTGTTTTAAGTTTAGGAGGGATTAGAAAAGGTTTGAAATGCCCTTCACAAAATTGAAAAAATAGTTCTCCTCGGGAACAAGGGGTCCGCGATGCAGTCTTTGCCCATTTTCAGGGTTTTTCATCAAAAATTCTCCAATTGAGTTTTCCAATCCCGGAGAAAATATTGGACCAAATCTAAGTGTAACTCTGCGGCAGGTGCGTGTCGCACACCTGTTGCGCACACATTCTAGAAATCGTTTTCACAATGAAAAATTATGCTTTGATCTGAATGCTCTAAAAATCAACCCAGGACATTTTTTTACTCAATTTTTCATGCTGATCTCATTCCTGCCCTCGGATTTGCCATCTGAGTTTGGGAAGATGCATTATGTACACATCTCTCTTCTAGGAGTATTTTGATAATTTTACTGGGTGTTACATCATCTCCCCCTTGGAATCATTCATCCTTGAATGATGAGTGAAGGTGGACATCAAGGAACGAATACAATTGAGACTCCTCCCAATACTCAATCAATCAATCAAACTCTCGAATCCTCCTTAATCTCAACAATTCTACTCAGACTCAGGAATAGATACATCAATTTAAGTCAAGGGTAAGAACATTACCTTTAAAATTCTCATCATCTTGCACAAATAGGTGTGGATATTTAGCTCTCATCTCTTCCTCAGCTTCCCATGTGGCTTCCTACAATGAATTGATTTCTTCACAAGACTTTGACTAAGGAAATCTCTTTGGTCCTCAACTTGCGAACCTGAAGATCAAGGATTTAGACTGGAATCTCTTTATAGGACAAGCTATCCTTCACTCCAAGATTTTCAATAGGAATTACCAATGAAGGATCTCCGAAGTATTTCATCAACATCGAGACCTGGAACACTGGATGAATTGTGTCTAACTCGGAAGGCAACTCTAACTCATAAGCAACCTTCCCAATCCTCTTCATAATCTGATAGGGGCCAACATAGCAAGGACTCCATTTCACTTTCATTCCAAATCTCATGACACCCTTCACAAGTGACACTTTCAAGTACACCCAATCATTCACCACGAACTCTAAGTATCTCCTCCTCACATCTGTGTACAATTTCTGGTGACTTTGTGCAGTGTTCAATCACTATCTAATTAGCTTTACCTTCTCCATCAATTGGTGGACAAAATCAGGTCCAATCAACTTGGCTTCTCCAGCCGCAAACCACTCAATCGATGACCTATATCTTCTCTCGTATAGAGCATCATAGGGATCCATTTGATACTAGTATGATAACTATTATTATATGAAAATTCAGTCAATGGTAAATGGTCATCCCAATTTCCTTTGAAGTCAAGGACACATGCTCTTAACATGTCCTCTAATGTCTGGATTGTAAGTTCAGCTTGGCCATCCATCTAAGAATGAAAAGCTGTATTTAGATTCACTTTCGTACCCAATCCCTTCTTGAAGGATCTCCAAATTTGGGAGCTAAATTGTGCTCCTCTGTCCGAGATGATGAACAAGGGAACTCCATTTAACCTCACAATATCATGGATGTACAACTTGGCATATTCCTCTACAGTGTTTGTTGTCTTAACTGCTAAGAAGTAAGTCGATTTGGTCATCCTATCCACAATCACCCATATCAAATCATGTTGCTTTTGAGACCTTAATAGACCGATAATGGAGTCCACGTTAATCATCTCCCACTTTCATTCAGGAATCTAAAAGTTTTGTGCTAATCCACATGGACTTTGGTGCTCAACTTTAGCTTGTTGGCAATTCCGGCACTTAGAAACAAACTCTGCAATATCCCTCTTTATTCCTCTCCACCAGTAGACTTCCCTAAGGTTGTGGTACTTCTTGGTGGAGTTAGGATGAATGAAATATCTAGAGCAATGGGCTTCAACCATGATTCTATCTTGAACACCATCAACATCTGGAATGCACAACCTACTCTGGTATCTCAACACTCCATCTCCCCACTTTGGAGAAGACCATCACTTTCTATTTGTGAACAGCCTCTTTCAATTGAAGTATGACAGGATCTTGATCCTGCTTTTCTTTCACCTCTGCCACTAAAGACGAAGTAGACCTGTTCTGAACATTGACTCCTCCCTCATCATTCTCTTCAAGCTAAACTCCCAATTGAGCCAATCGATGCACTTTCTTAGCTAGCTCCTTGTTTTCTTCCTCAACATAGCTCATACTTCCCATTGAAAACCTGCTAAGAGCATTAGCAACAATTTTAGCTTTACTTGGGTGGTAGAGGATGCTTATGTCATAATCCTTGAGCTACTTCATCCATCTCTGCTGTCGCAGGTTGAGCTCAGGACTAAAGACATATTGCAGGCTCTTGTGGTTAGGAACAGATCCACACAAGCTCTATATAAGTAGTAATGCCAGAATTTTAGTGCAAACACCACCTCTGCCAACTAGAGATCATGAGTCAGATAGTTCCTCTCATGAACCTTAAGTTATCAAGGAGCATAGGCTGTCACTTTCCCTCTATGCATCAGCAAACAACCCAATCCAACTCTTGATGCATCACAATATATCAAAAAGTCCTCTATCCCGTCAGACAAGGTTAGGACTGGTGCAGTAATCAATCTAGTCTTCAAATCTTGGAAACTCTTCTTACATTCATCAGACTGCCGAAATTTGACCTTCTTTTGAGTTAATTTGGTCAATACTGCAGATAGGGAAGAATATTTGTCAACGAATCTGCGGTAATAGCCTGCCAACCCCAAGAAACTTCTTATGTCAGTTGGAGAGGTCGGTTTGGGCCAGTTCTTAACTGCTTTAATTTTTTGGGAATCTACTCGAATACCATCACTTGAGACAATATGGCCTAGGAAAGCCACTGACTTAAGCCAAACTCACACTTCAAAAACTTTGCATAAAACTCATGGCCCTTAAGATGAGGAGAACTTTGACGTGATTGGCATGCTCCTCCTCATCTCTCGAATACACCAATATGTCGTCGATGAACACGATCACAAACATATCATGATATTGTCTGAACACCCTATTCATCAAGTCCATGAAGGCTATAGGTGCATTTATTAACCCAAAGGACATGACCAAGAACTCAAAATGTCCATATCTAGTTTTAAAGGTTATCTTTGGAATATCACATTTCCTCACTTTCAACTGATGCTAGCCAGATTTGAGATCTATCTTTGAGAAACAAGAGGCACCCTGAAGTTGGTCAAACAGATCATCTATCCTAGGGAGAGGATATTTATTATTTATCATGACCTTATTCAGTTTCCTGTAATCGATGCATATTCTGAGAGACCTATCTTTCTTTCACACGAATAGGACAGGAGCACCCCAAGGAGAAACACTTAGCCTGATAAAGTCCTTCTCTAACAAATCTCTCAACTGCTCTTTTAACTCTTTCAACTCAGGGGGGCCATCCTATAAGGTGGAACTGATATAGGTTGGGTATCAGGAAGAATATTAATCCCAAAGTTAATCTCCATATCAGGAGGGACTCTAGGAAAATCCTCAGGAAGCATTTCAAGAAACTCATTTATAATTAAGACTGACTCTAGAGTAGCAGATTCAACATCATTAGACTTAACTCGTACAAGGTGGTGGATAAACCTTTGGAAATCAATTTTCTGGACCTAAGGTAAGAGATAAACTTTCCCTTAGGTGTAGCAGAATCACCCTTCCACTCTAGAACCGGTTCATTTGGGAATTGGAACTTAACGGTTTGCGCTCTACAATCAATGTTGGCATAATACGTGTGGAGCCTATCCACGCCAAGGATCAAATAAAAATCAGTCATCTCTAACTCAACCAAATCAATAAGAGTATCCTTATGATGGATGGACACTATACAAGCTCTGTAGATTCTCTTAGCTCGGATAGACTCACCCACTAGAGTAGAGACATCAAAGGGTTCAAGAAGACTCTCAATGGTTCTATCAAATCTAATTGCCACATAAATAGTTACAAATGATAATGTGGCACCAGTATCCATCAAACATAACAATTAAGAGTACAGACCTAAATCATACCCTTCACAACATCTAGGGAGTTCTCTGATATTAGTGACTACCCATGGCATACAATCGATTTGTAACTCCCCTTGCACCTGACATAGTACCTTTTTAGGTTGTTTTAGCTGGCAAGGCTGGAGGAGAAGATTGAGTCCGATAAGCTAATTTGGACACTCTCTTTGGAAGTGACCCACTTGGATACACTTGAACATGTGCCACTTCCCTCACAGAATCTACTCAAGTGTAATCTACCACACTTACCACATGGTTGCTTACTCTGTGAACCTTGAGCCACACTAGCCTGTGACTGAGACCCCCGGGCTCCAAAATTCTGAGACCTCTGATCATTCCTATTTCTAGGCGTAGGTGCACTAGCAGATGATGGTGCTCGCCCTGACTGGAATCAATTACCATTCCCTCTGTTTCCATCCTCATGGCTGGATGTCCATATCGCTCACAAGATAACTCCCTTTCCATCTTTCATTAACCCTTTGTTTAACCCATCAACATAAATCCTTATTCTCCTCCTCATGTCAGCAACCATATTCGGATCATAGAGAGATAACTAGGTGAACTTAATCCTATACTCTTGCATAATCATAGTGCCTTAATTCAGATTAAAAAAATCTCGTACCTTGGCCTCCATCCATTCTGTTGGAAATAAATGCCTCGACAAGGCTTCCTCGAACACTGTCCTAATCAGAAATGGGCTTTCTCTCCTCTGTCCTTCTTCCAATGGTCAAACTATAGCCTGGACTGATCCTTGAGCTGGTAGGAAGCCAGTTCAACTCTATCAACATCAGCCACATGATTCAACTGAAACATCTTATGGAGCTCCTCCACGTGGTTCTCAGGATCATCATTAGATGCAGACCCTGTGAACTAAGGCGAATTCATCCTCAAGAATTCAAGGACTCTAGATGTATCCTATGCATCTTCTCTACCCACTCCTTGTCTCGCAGCAGGTGTTGTGATAGCCTGTTCTAGAGCTTAGATAGCCTGGCGAAGCTCAGTATTTGAAATCTCAGCCTGCGGGGGCGACTGAATAGGGTCAACTGGATCCACGGGTGCCCTTTGTCCTTGAGGCTCGGGTGGGTTAACAAGAAGGACTCTACCTCTGAGGGCTCTTTTTTGAGGCATGATCACAACTATGCAATGCGAATAGCACGAATTTGAAGAGATTTTTAATAGAGTTTCAACTCTATCACACAAAGTCAGATCATGAAAAAAGTGTAACCATTCTTAATGTCCTATGCTCTCCTGCTTAAGAAGTGTGGTGCACAACACACCCATAAACAAGACTCCACTAGATACGACTTTATAGACTCCCTAGGGCACTTGAACTTTGTGCTCTGAAACCAAGTTTGTCACGCCCTTGGAGGGTACCCTAGATATGGCCGGCACTTAGAGACTATTGCAAGTCCTCAAGTGAACCACTTGGCCACATCACATTCATTCATTCAATCAACTAATAAATCAGTAAATGACTAAAGATAATAATGGGCAATCTAGTCTCAAGTATCATATTAAATAATTAGGCTAGTAGGAAGGAAACTAGCCCAACTAGTCTCAACATCACTAACTCAACTCTAGTTTATGAAGCCTCTATCACTATCAAATGGTACCAATGAAAGACCCATGGCTACCTTAACTCAAAAGTAAAGCTAACTCAAGTCTAACTCTACTAAGATAGATGAAAATAAAGCAGATCCCTCTGAAGTAGGAGACATTCACCAACTCAGCTGAATGCAAGGATCCTCAGCAGTGCACCTATTGACGATATCTAGTACATACCTCTGCATCATAAAATGATGCAGTCCAAAGGAGACGTCAATATGTGGAATGTATGAGTACGTAAAATGGTTGAATGAAACAGATATAGGTAGAATAATATAGAAATAACATCAACTTAGAAGACACTCAATTAGAATGTCAAATATATATCTAAAGCAAGAATAAGAGTAGACAAGTGACCCATCAACCAATCAAACCTCATCAATCAACTCAACTCAGCTCAATTGAACTCAACTCACCTCGACTCCACTCAGCGTACTATCATTGTGCGACCTATCTGAGAATTTCTCTTATCTAACAACAATCACTTGTGAGACAGTAATTATACAACAATCCCGATGCTGTTGGCACAATTGTTCCATACTTTCCAGGTAAAAATTGAATCAGGTCCACTAGGGATCTAACCTCACCAAGTTCTCTATTGCTTTTAGGGACTTTAAATCCATAGGGAACCTCAATGTAATGGTTCTAATCCTCACCTACGCTTGGTGACTTAGTTAATGAGTGCGAGTTGGATTTACTCTTACTCATTTCAGTGCTAGATACTCCTCCGAAGACTCGATACTCATAAAACTCCTCATCTCAATTAGCCTCGTGGAGGCACTCATCATCTCAATTAGCCTCATAGAGATTCTCATCACCTCATTAACTCAACTCAATGGGGCCTTTCAACCTAACATATCAATCAACTCATCAACTTAGTCTCATTTAATAGCTCAAGGACTTAGATAAATAATTAATTGGAAGTCAATTAGATAAAACTCTAGAATTCAATATGAACACTCATGGGATCATCAAGCTATATTAACTCAACATAATACTTACATCACAATCACAATCAACATACTAAAGTCAAGGCTCTAGGCTCCATCCCTAAGTTATACAATGACGCATGATAGTATTTAATTGAGGAAATCGAGTTTATGATGATCATCAACATATGCAAGTACATATACTATATATAATATTCAAGAAAGGATTCAACAAACAAGTATGTAGACTCGTTGAACTCTAAACGCCTCTAAAGACATTTTCGTATTTTAAAAATTATCTTTTGATCCGGTTGCTCTAAATATTAACTTAGACCATTTCCCCACATAATTTTTCATGCTAATTGCATTTTTAGCCTCGGATTTTCCATAGAAGTCTGGGGAAAGACGCGTTATGCACACATCTCTCTTCTAGGGGTATTTTGGTAATTTTATCAGGTGTTACAACAACTCACTCAACAGAACTCCTATATAATAACAAGAACAAGGTAATAATATTGAACTCAGATCATAAGAGAAACAATGCCAGTCAAGTAAGAGCATAATACGTTAACTCCAAACAAAGAACTAAAAATGCCACACTAGTCTATAAAGCATATCAAGTACTGACTCTGGAACAAACATCGTGAGAGAAAATGGCTACCCTAATGAAAAGAAATAACTAAAATTAAGACAATAAGATGCCTCAAACTATGAAGAGGTCTCACCAACGGCTGGAGAGAGAGATCTGGATCATCTGTGATACACATTCTGAGGAACTCGATCACCTATGTTTGCATCGTAAAATTATACAAGTCTGAAGAACGTCAGTATATGAAATGTACAAATATGTAAAATTGCCAAAAAGGAGCTTAAGATACTCAACTCAACTCAAGATTTAACTTCAAAATAACTTAGTAACAAAAGTAATACAATGTAAATCAAATATCTCACGTAATGCATACATAAAGGTAACTCAATTAGGAAAATAATATACTTTAACTTGGGGAGTTTTTCTAATTTACAACCATAACTATGAGTTTCATGATGATAGAACATCTTGCTTGCATTGCCAGAGCCATCCAATACCTTATCAGAGTTAAGAGGAAAACTTAACTCACGGATATATCTAACTTGGCCATCTCAGTGGGATATGAGAAGGCGTACAGTTATTGGTATGAATGTATCCTACGCTGGTTACATAGTTTATGAGTTCAAGTTACTATTACTCTTACCCACATCGGTGCTCAATACTACTCCTAAAATACTTTTCTATGCTCATTCTCAATAATGTAAACTTTACTCACGTACTTGTTCAACCTTAAGCGGACTTAGCCCAACTTTAGTTGTTTTCAACTTACTATTTCTGAACGAGGTCTTAGGATAATCATTTAAAAGAACTAATACTTAGTCTCATGCTCAACATATATAAAGAAGAGCCCCTTTAACTCAGACTATGCTATTAAACTCTTTCTAAGTATTGTAGGAGAATAATCATTCTTCAGTTTGTGCAAGGTATAACTAGAAATGATTTCAAATTTCTTTAGAGTTTTTGTATGCATACTATCTATTCATAATTGTGAAGAAATCTAATCAACAATATAATCCTTAAAAGAAAATAATCCAAATAGTAAAATATACTAGATAGAATTCAAGGATTTTCTCTCAAAACTAATGGGAATGATTTTAGGCTTGACTCTTAACTCAATTTTTTGGGAAGACATGGGAAGACATGAGAATAAGGTTTTCGTTAGAGTTACATACTTGAAACGAAAGCACTCTATAAAGACCTGGCCCAACACTGTGAAGTATTTTCTGCTTTGGGGCTTTACGTGTCGCCGTCCCCCTCATGGTTTTGTCCCTTTGGGTTTACCCCAAAAGGCGCCTCACAAGTTGGATACCAGA
>JAPFFP010056769.1:0-28304 GCA_026153255.1 Solanum medicagineum | reverse complement strand
AATTAAAAAAAATTAAATTGTATCAACTATATTTTACTTTTCCTAGCATCTATCTACTCTATCTTTCTTCAATCTAGCTCGCCTATTTCTTCTCTTTTTATGATCTCGTCCACACTCCCTCTCTCTCCTTTTTTAGGTTCTTTTTTGTATTTTATTGTGTGCTTGTATCAATTGTATATTTATTTTTCTCGTCCTCACCCTCTATAGCCATTTTCATTTATTTTATTTTGTATATTTGTACGATTATAGATTGTTATCGTTTTATCTCTTCCTCTTCCTTTATAGCCTTTTTTCATGTTTTTCACTTTATGTGATTGCGTCATTACATTTGTTCTTTCTTTTTGTCTCCCATTGTCATTGACTCTCTTTTTTAAGCCTCTTTTCATATATTTTCTTTTGTGTTTATATTAACTACTAGAATCATAGCACATATGTTGACGTCATTCTTTAGACATATCAATACATAATAAATGTTCATGAAAAGTCTATATGACCACGCTTCATATCATATTTATTTCATCTATAAGGAAAGACGTCAGATATTAAACAAGTGAGAAACATACTACTTTTTGTGTGTGATGTGCATATTCAAATACATGAATACCTATAAAAAAAATGATAATCCCTCGGGTAAAAAGTAATATTACTAAAATGCTTGTCCGAAATCTCGTTTAGTAAATTGCAACTAAAAGTGGGTTATATAGCCTTCTTTTCAGGTCATTTTGTATTTAATGTTAGATATATCAACTTTTGTATTTAATTTGGAGTTTTAGATAAAGAACAATAATCAAGTTGAGGCTTTGGATTCAAAAGCCAATGCAAAAGTATTTTTTATCTCATTCTTGAATAGGTACTACTTTATATTTTTAGCTAGATAGAATTGGATTTGGAAGTCTTTGTTTGTTGTTGTCATCTCATTTCATTAATTAGAATGTTCACATTGACTTTTTGTCCGTGAATAAATTGATACGATGACGAGATTTGCATATTATTATGTCAATGATAAGTTCGCCTAAATTGCTTGTGATTGAATAATATACCTTATCGAGAGATTTTGCATTTGCTAAAAGATGGAATTTTCAAGCTAAGGTGCAATAATATGACATAGTCATGAATCACATCTTATATATCAGTAAATACATAACATAATAAAATCCCACGAGTTTAGTCTTTTTATTTGAAATCATTGCATCAAGTTACTAAGTTTGTGACTGACCTAACTTGTACATATATTAAGGACCATTAACCAAATAACACTATAGAATGCATAGTTTAGTTAATACTAAGTAAAAGGTATTAATTCTTCTTTATTTTTATTTTGTTTAGTGGAATCGCTCTGATATTTGCTGCATTATTTGTTTGTAGACTCTTTCTTAGTATCTAGAGTGGCTTGTCTTCTTCAGCATTTGCCCTCATAGCTAACCATTTAACCTCATCTATTTCTTCTGGTAATAAATATCTTCTAAATTTATTAACTTTCTTTCCATCTATACAAGGAATGTATATTCTTTATCTTTGATTTACACCAGCTTGCGTTAGTACTTGAATTTTTCTTCTTGCATCATTTTTAAAGTTAAAATTGCAAAATTCACAGCGTGAAGTAAATATATTTTTTCTCTATAAATATATGCATTAGTAATCATTTATATCATTGTATACTGAATGGTTTAACCTTCTTAGTGATAGATTTGATGTACTGATGGACGTTACAACTCCAAGGATGTATCGATGGATGTTGCAACCCAAAGGATTGAGCAGCATCAAAAAGTATCACACTGTCAAGCTGCTCTTCATCACAGCTTTCCATCTTTATGATGTATCCGAAGTCATTTTCTCAATTTAGGATTCATTTGATTATTAACTATAGAGTGATAAAACATTAAATTTGAACTCATTGCCTCAAGTCAACATTATCTTTGTTACAGTTGCGCAATTTGCAGAATTTCTTATCACATTTATTTTTTTAAGTATTTTGCGCATGATGAATACCATGGTCCAACATACTTTTCGAAACATGATTGGAAGGGTGTTTCATATTTTTCGCACTTACAAAATTTACATTTACACAATTCAACGAAGCATATAATCACTTACATGCACGGTCAAATAGGTATCAATTATTGTTTAATGTTGCAGTCAAACTCAAAAAATTATAATATATTTCGTTTGCTTGAACACTATATATTTAACACAAGGAGCGCTCCCAAAATTTGTTGACATAATCAACTTATGAATCCTCTTAAGTTCTTTTATGATCTTGCATCCCTAGTAGAAGAGGTCTTTAGAGAGCTAGGCATCACTCAACTCTATGCAAATTTATCTGTTTATACTTGAATAGTTGATTAATCTAAACAACATATGAAAGAGAAAGAATCAAAGATAACGCAAGTTAGCTAAAATATTTCACCAAATTAATCACATACTTGATATAAATTGAATGTCATTTTACTCGCACCAATAGCTCCTTTAAGTAGGCAATAACATAGATAAATGGAATGAAAAATTGATTGCTACAAAGGATGACAAAAAGAAATTTCAAAAATTTATTGGTTATGACCAATGCTGCAAAATTTTGGCTTAAATTATCTTTAGCTTGATATAGGCTTTTTGACATTTTTAGCTGCATTTGGGAGATACCCGCGCGCATCCGAGTTCTTGGCAATGTAGGTAATTTGTTTCAAAAGAAAAACAAACTTTAAGATGTTAAATCACAACTGTGAAAAATCATTAAAGAGTGCATAAATATGTACCTACATATTTTTTGACTGTGTTAAGATAGGTATGGAGACTTGAGTTGATAGAAAGTTTATCCGAGTGCGATTTCAGCATCGAGGTAGGTTCGGCTAATCTTTTTGGGACTAGATTTGAATTATTGGATATGTTCATGTGATAACTGTAAGATATAGATTGATCCATGAGAAGTCAAATTATTATGATTGAATTGTGATGGCAATGTGATATCGATTATGCTGAAATTTGAGTATTTATGATACTACTGAGAATTTGAGATGAATTCTTGAGAATTGAGATATGTTGGATATTAATGTGATAGTATGAGACTTGTGATACCATTTGGGAGAGTTGTGTGATAAATTAATAATAATTATGATATCGTTGATATATATATATATATGAGAGCATGTTTTGGTACTTAAAGAGTACGGTTTCATAGACATTCTGATTATTGACGAGAACATAATGAGATGAGGTTGTGGATGGCCTTGTTATACTAGCAAATGCTTTTGATATAGCCGAGTGATGTTATGGCTATTTTGCATATCATAATCATGTCATATTGCATATATGTACTTGTATTGTGGCATTGACATATATACATCTCATATTGCATCTGTACCATTGAGACACCAAAATATTTGAGACAACCTTATTACTTGAGATCTATTTACTGGTGCCAAATACTGCCGAGGTATACAACTATTGATTTACATCTTGATTTTACTATTTAACATGCATTGCGTTTATAGTGCATTGGCCCTAAGATAGATGTATTACCTGATATCTCCCTCTTTGCGCCAGAGCTCGTCGAGGTATTATCGACGCCAGAGTCCATCGTGATACTAGAGACCTCCTTATCGGTGCTAGAGTTTGCTAAGGTGTCATCGATGCTGGCGACCGTCATGACACTTGAGAGATTTTTTATATGGTTTGACGAGACCCCCATGAGTTTTATCAGGTAACCTCAGCTTGGTAGATGTATACATCAGCAACAGAGTCTGTCGTGATTCCATTTCATGCATCACATTAATTCATTATATATGCGTTGCATCATTAATTGTCATTATTATTCTATTCTATTATTATATATTTATATTATGCACTAAACCTTTACTTGCAGGTGGTAGTATTCTTTTTTATTGCACATTTATTCCATTTCGCTTACCCAATCGGTTGAACCTACTAGGTACATTTCGATTTACTCACCGCTACTTTGTTTTCACCCTGCTGATCGAGCACAGGGTCTCGTACAAGGTAGTTGACTTTCTCTAGTAAAGTTTTTCTCTATCTATCCAAATCTTAGGGGTGAGGCTTAGGCTTCGAGTCACCATGGATATTTGAGATTTCCTTTATTTTGTTTTCCATTCGGATTTTGTATTAGACTTTATCAGTCATTGTTGTATTTACTCTTTCGCACTACTTTAGATGATATTATACTCATAACTCGCAATTTTGGGATTTCATTGTTATGTTGTGGTTGCTTTTGCTTTATTTTATCTTCGTTAGTCACGATCAAATTTTGAATTGTGACAAGTTTAGTATCAGAGCTCTAGGTTCGTTGGGCTTGTGAATTCAAGAGCAGGGTGTCTAGTAGAGTCTTACGGATCAATATGAAGATGTCTATACCCACCTTTGGGAGGTTATGGGGCACTTGCTAGGAAATACTTTCATGTCTTGCTTCTATTCGTGCTTTTTATATCACATGTTTCGAAAGTGTCTAATATACTTCTTTTGTGCAAATATTGATTACTAGATCTTGACAATCAGTGAGGGAGCTTGAGTCAGCTGATGTTGCTCCTACTCTTAAGGCAGGACTTGTGATAGGGTAAGGGGCCGAGGACTTGCTAGAGGGGAAGCTCCGCCTAGAGGTCAGGCTAGGTCATCTTCTTTGGAGCCTAATTTTGAGCCCAAAGGGCAGACCCTATTCCACCATCTTTAGCCCCAGATGCTACACCCTCTGTGTTGGAGTTACTTTTGAGGGTATTGGCTAAATTGGAGGGAGTACCTCTGGCCCCATCAACTATTGATGCACCGGTTTGTACATCACTGTTGGCCCCTCCATAGCTCCATCTAAGCCAGCCATGATTCATGTGGGTCCTTCCTTAGTTCCAATAGATCCTCCTACATTCTATGATTTGGCCTCAAACATTGCAGCCAAGTTTTGGTTCATAACTTCAGGGATTGGCTATTGCTCCATCTATTGCACCTTCCAGAATTTTGATGCCCCATCTTCTGCTAGTCCTGCTATGTCACAGTTAAGCAGAAGAGCTTTGAGCGGTTTGTATGACTAGCTCCCCCAAGATTTGATGGTACCCCCGGTGATAGAGCTTATGATTTCTTATCAGAGTGTCAAGACCGGCTATGTAATTTAGTCATCCTTGAGTCGCATAGAGTTGCTTATACCTCTTATTTGTTCACCAACTTAGCTAAGGAGTGATGATGATCAGTTTTGGCTCGCTGAACTGTTGGATCTCCACTCATGACATGGGAGCAGTTCACAGAGGTATTCTTGGAGAGATTCATACCGTATATCATTCAAGATAGTCACAGGGATGAGTTTGATAGACTTCAACAATGTTCACACATTGTCTACATAAGCCTTGTCTAGTATCCCTACCGAGTTCGAGAGGATTCAATGATTTGCCAAGGGATTGGTAGGGTATCTTAAGGAGTTAACAACTTCCTTGGTTCTGGATGGAGATACAATTCAGAATTTAGTGGATCATGCTCGTATGATAGAGTGCATCAAGCATGATAGACAAGGTGGTAAGAAAAGGTTTCGTCAACAAGGTCAATTTAGTGGACCCCTACCACATGATCGAAAGTTCCAAAGCCAGGTCCATCAGGGCTGATCAGTCCACACAACCATCCCCTGAGTTGATAGTGCTAATAGATCTAGGCCTACTCAGATAGGCCGCAATAGTTCTTCTAGTACAGATAGATATGGTGGCTTTACAGGTCAGCCATCTCAAGGGCAAGAGCCCAGGGCTTGCTATAGTTGTAATGAGGTGGGGCATTTAGCCAGGCATTGTCCTTATCGTTCATCTTTCACCCAGGCTTTAGGATTTCAGCCAACCAGCCCCAGCACCAGCACCTAAGGGCACATCCCAGCTATGAGGAGTTGTACCAGAGGGGTCGTGGTATTGTAAGAGGTGGAACCCGTGGAGGCCCACAGGCTAGTGGTAGACATAAAGTTTGCTATACTATCCCAGATATAGCCAAGGTAGAGGTCTCTGATATGATTATCATAAGTATGGTTCTAGTGTGCCATCGTGCAGCTTCAATTTTATTTGATCTCGGCTTTACTTGTTCTTATGTGTCAACCTATTTTGCTTTTGATATTGATATTATTTTTGAGCCGTTTGCCGAGCCTATTTGTGTTTCCACCTCGATAGGTGAATCATTAGTAGTGAATCGAGTATATCGAGGTTGTATTGTGACTTTTATGGGGAGAGATGTTGTTGCTGACTTGATATTATTAATATGGTTGACTTTAATATGATATTGGGCACGGATTGGATGTCACCTTACCATGCTATTCTCGTCTGCCATGCAAAGATTATAACCTTATCTTGCCTTGACTTGCCTCTGTTGGTGTGGATTGTGACACCTAACTCCTATCCTAAGGGTGTTGTTTCTTATATGCATGTCTGTCGGTTGATGGAGAAGGGATGCTTGGCATATTTGGCTCATGTTCATGCTTGTTCTCAAGAGCCACCATCATTGGAGACCACCAGGGTTGATAGAGAGTTTATGGATGTATTCCCGACTGACTTACCTGGTGTTACTTTGAGTTGTGATATTGACGTTGCTAGTGATGTGGAGCCGGGCACTAAGCCCATATCTATTTCCCCTTATCAGATGACTTCAACTGAATTGAAGGAGTTGAAGGACCAATTGGAGGATTTGTTGAAGAAGGGATTTATTTGTCCGAGTGTATCTCCCTAGGGTGCTCTTGTATTATTTGTGAAGAAGGAGGATGGCTCTATGCATATATGTACTGACTATCGACAACTGAACAAAGTGACAATCAAGAATAAGTATCCTTTGAGTCACAGAGATGATCTCTTTTACCAATTGCAGGGTGCCTTGGTATTCTCCAAGATTGATTTGAAGTCCTACTATCATCAGTTGAGAGTTTAGGAGTCTGACATCCCAAAGAAAGCTTTTTAGACCGTGATCTCTTTCAACCCCACTACTCAAAAGAAGCAGGGGCGGTCGTCATCAGCATAATCCCCAACTTTAGAGGTCAGAGTTGAATCCCACTGGGAGTAATGTGTCAGTGAATGAGTATAACAAAGACCTATAGCTACTATATTTTGAATCGATAGGTGAGTACCAAGCAAGAATTCTAACTAAGTTGGGGGAAACTAAACTAACAATTACTCCTAAAAACAATTGGGTAAGGAATGATCGAGCAAGGGAGCCGTGATATGAGATATGAGAATCAATCAAAACTCAATCGATCCATCACACTTAGCATCAAATTTACCCTATTGATATGCTAGGTTGCTTATAATCACCCCTGATTAGGGGAATGATATTTCGTAAGAGCCAACGACGGCCTCTCACATGACATGCTCAAAGACACGCCTGGCTTGAACACTAAAAAAGCAAAAATCCCAAGACCTTAGCCTTTGAGTCCCTTTTAAGGCTCTCAACTTATAAACTCATGGCTATCATGAAATCTCCCCCTCAACTACATCTACAAGAGCAATAATTGAAAACTAAGCTAGACTCAAGGACTTACCTCAAATCTAAGTTACACAAGAAGATATACAAGAACCCATAAATCAATTCAAGCAATTTAGAGCAATTGGGGAGAAACCCTCTTGATTTTACAAGTAAATAATCAATTAAGCATGAAAGCAAGAGAAACAATCAAGACCCATATATAAATCAACAACCAAGCTTCAATAAAATCTACAAATCTAGCATTTAAGAATAAGGAAAGAAAGAGTGAGCGAAAGATAAATACAAGTAAAGCCCACACTCTTCAATCCATTCAAGAATTTGTAGAAAACTTTCTCTAACTCCTCATCCTAAACTATAATCTACACTAAGGTGTGTTCTTCTTCTTCTTCTTCTTCTTCAAAGATGTATGAATGTTCTCCTCTGTATATGTCAATGAAGAATAAGGATTAGGAGTGCCTGTGTATTGTGATTTTTGAACTGAAATGGTGAAATTCCAGATCTAGCTCGATGTCGGTCTTTGCAACATTCCGTGATTGCGCTTAGCATTCCGCAATCACAGAGGTTGTGTCTCATGGTACTCTACCTTCGCGCTAGGGCCTAACGGGTTTGTGCTTCTCTATATGTCACAGCTTTGCAATTGCGGGCCTGGAGGCCTTGTTCGCAGAGTGTATCTACTGTCAGGTACCATTTTTGCATTTCTGCTCCTTTTGGCTCCACTTTAGCTCCAATCTTCAATTCTTCTTGGCAAAGCCAAATCTAAACCATATGTACTTGTAACGTACACCATTCAAAGCATAATTAGCCTCAAGTTATGAGATAGCAATACAAAATCATAAGAAAAGGGCAAGAAATGAGTGCAAGTCATGCACTCATCCACACCCCCAAATTAAGACTTTGCTTATCCTCAAGCAAAACAAAACTAAACTTAGTAGGCTAGCAATTTAAGCACATAATCCCAATTCACTTTTATACAATCACATTATGACAATGACAATGGTTGGTACCAACAATTAGCATAAGTTTGTGGATAGCTATCAAGTAACTCCCTCTCATCTCAAAAGCATCTTTTTCAATTCCAACCACAATTTCTAGGGATGACGACAACACAAATTCTCAAGGAGTGACTCAAAATCCTAGTAAACTAACAAGTTCCACTTAGCTAAAACTTGGAAAAACATTCATATCAGCAATCCATGTCAATTTGCATTCCTCACAAAAAGTAAGAAAGTCCCCCAGAACACAAATAGGTATTTACAGTGAACAAGGGACACAGATTCAAATACTCACACTCAACGAAAGAACATAAGATGTACACAAATGCCATGCCATAGGCTTGCCTTTATTTTCAATAAATATTGACTCAATTTATTTTGTCTGGAAACCTCAAAGGGCTTTTAAGTCTTGTAATATAGGCTAAGGGGTAGGGTTGGATACATTTGGACAATAGTAACTAACCCTCCTTAAATACCACATACAACATTCATTCTTTTTCAGCTTTTCCATTTTTTCTTTTTCGCATCACACACCAATGCACATTTAACCCTTCTTTTTCACTTAGGTGCCCCACTTGCAACCATTCTTCAGTACTTACGGGGATTCTTTTCACTCAAGAACTTTTATTCATTTTTTTTATTTTGAAAGCACTCTTTTTCTTTTCTTTTCATTCCTTCATTCACTTTTCTTTTCTTTTTCCATTCACAAGCCCCCAAGTGGTAGTCACCCTTTCTTTTTCTCCTACATCACCCCCAACTTAGGCTTAAAGCCTCAATTATCACAAACTTGCAAAACTCAAGGAGGAATACGGGTTCAAATGATGGATGTCTTTTCAAAAGGTTCAAGGCGTGTACTTAAGGTTGCCAATAAAAGGATTAGGCTCAAAAGGGACACTAGGAATAAAATCAATGCATTTGGTGGTTATTTAGGCTAAGTGGACTCAATTAAAATCAAAGAATACCTAAGATCATTTTCCTAACCAAAGCCTACCAAAATCAACATTTCAAGATAAATAAGGCAAGTTCTAGGTGACACAAGTACACACAAGGAACAAACACAAACTCACAACACACATGACATGCAAATTAAACACAAAAGGATCAATATAACTCTCAAGTAAGGTACAAGGGACTCATTTTTCAAATTTATCCATCTAGCAAGTAAGAGTAACCAAAAAAATAAAAGTGTTGTCTCAAAATCATCCCAAAATAATCCACAACACTTAACTAAATATGCTAGTATCAAAAAAGTCATAATCCTAATATATAGCTCCAACAAGAGTCAATGACTACTCAGACTTCACCAAAAACCATATTTCACACACACTCACATACCCAGTTGATGATTTGCCCTTAAGAAAGTCATCACTTAATCCCTCACAGAGAACCTTCGATTATACACACCATTAAAAAGAAAAAATAAGAAGCTACCAAATCTATTAAAATAGCTAAGCCTATTCACAATATGTACAAGCCTGGCAAGGACATACTATAATCACAAAAATCAAGCCTTACAAGGGCATATCATTATTATAAAACAAGCGAGAGTCTACAAATGCCAACCAATCCAGAGTATACAAAATGAAAAAAAGAGAAATAATCAAGTCATAGAAGCGGCCCCCACCACAAACTAAATAGACTGTTGTGCCCTCATGAGGGACTCCCTAAAATGATCAAACTGTGCTTGAACCTGAAGAGATGGTCATCTTATCATCAGGATATGAAGAACTGGACCCATATAGTTTCCTCAACTTGCCTATCATCTTGTTCAGAATCTACTCTTCTTCTTCTCATGCTCGTTGAACTTCTTCTGCCTCTACTCTATCTTTCCCTGCCTCCGACTCATGTGCTTAAGCCGATCATTCATAGCTACCTGAGTGGCTGCAATTGATACAAATATAGGCTAATTATCTGCTATAGCTCTTGGTAGTCCTATAGGAAGGCCTGCAACCAGCTGCATGATATGCTCATCCATCTTATGAATCTTGGAGGACAAGTACCTCATAGCAGGAGGACCAAATTGAATTGGTCCTGAAGAAATTGAAGGACCTGCAGCTCCTAAAGTGGGCTTCCCTGCCTTTGATCTTGGCTTTGTGAACTGCCCAAAAGAGGGATCTAGAACATCAATCCACCTCTTCTTTGTCCTCCTAGGCCACCTTTCTTCTTCAATGGTTGATGTCTTTGGCCGGCTTTTTTTCCTTATCAGTTAGTTGGACAGATACCCCTGCCTCATAGCAAAATCTAGAAATCAGTGAGGGATACACTAAGCTCTTGGCCCTCCCTTAGGCTACTTCTGTAATCCAATGCACTATAATTTGTCCCACATTAACCTGAAGACCGTCCAAGATGGCCGCTATGACAAGTGCACGATCCAAAGTCACCTCTGTGTCATGTATAGAGGGAATGACTCGAGCACAAATGATGGAAAACCAACATCTAGCTTCCACTGTGAACTCATGTGAGTCAATACCTCTATGGGAAGTGAACCACTCTAGCAGGACTTTGTCATGCAACTTGTTAACCAACCACTGAGCACTCAACTCTCGATATCTCTCCTTGTACATTCGATTATCAGCAACCGACAACCCATAGATAGTATTGATAATCATCATGATGAAATCAACTCTCACTCATCAGATCATGCTAGCCTTCTCCTTTCCAAAGTTAGTCTCTGTGGCATTGACATAGAACTCGACAACTATGCTTTGATTGGCTTTGATAGACTCATCAACAACACATAGCCAACCTGATGTCTAAAGCTAGCCAAAGGAATTTGACATCTTTTCCTCCACCTTGTCCAAACAAATCCCCGTCTACCTTATCGCAGGACAACCTAAATACTTATCATATTTTCGGGTGCATTTGGCTGAGAGGAATAGCTTTGATCAAAGTAAGTTTATTCTTCTACCTCTGGAAAGATTTCATTCTCATGAAGTGCTTGCTCGTGACCCATTTCAAACCTATTTAACCTACAATGAAAATCAACACAACAAAAACATCTTATAAACATTTTAAATCATGCATTAAAAAGAATATTAGACCAAGAATGTTATTTGGAAGTAATTTAGATCAAATATGGAGCATTGTTATTGTTGAAACAGTGAATATCAGGTCTCCGCATTCACAGCTACTCAAGCGTGATCGTTGAGTTCAAGCCACTCTACGCCATCGTGTTTGTGGAAGGATGTTCGCATTCGCGAAGAATAGAGAGTTTCTAGAACACTCGCTGATATGCTATCAAAATACAACACTTTTGATGCTTAAAAATTGTAATTTTATATGTTCTCAATGTGATTTTAGTAGGTTTGATGTGTTTTTGTTTTTATTTTGCAGGATTTCAGGGTCGATATTGATTTTGGGCAAAATATGCAGAAGTTGTTGATTTTGAGGATCCACAAGACCCATTACGGGTCGTAGAGTATTCGACGGGCCGTGAAGGAGGGTTCATGTACAAGTCCAATAAAGGGTGATTTTTGATGTTTGGTCTATGAACATGCAGACTAGTCGTGGAACACTTTATGAGTTATAAGGATCAGAAAAGGAAAACTTTCCGAAGTTTCATCAGACAAAACTCCCTACGAGCCATAAAGGGGTATCGTAGATGCCAAGTCCATAATCGAAGCAACAAAGTATGAAATCCTAACTACGAGCCTAAATCACTATACAACCTGTAGAGCATCTCGTGAAGCCTACCGGCCCAGTTATCCTATTTTGTTTTGGATTTGTATTTTAAACATTATAAATAGGGTTTTAGGTTATTTTTTATAAAGAGTATGGAGAGAGAGAGAGTAGAGTCAGCGAATTTAGAGTGAGAAACAGAAGAGAAAAACATTGGAGAGTTAAGAAACATTTGTAAACTTTAATTTCATCTTTTAATTACAATTTTGTGATTCTCATTGAAGCTTTGCTTTTTCTTGTGCTTAATTCAATTGTATAAGTGCTCTATTATGTTATTCAAATGCATAATTGTTGCATCTACACAAACCATGAGTAGCTAAATCCACAACTAGGGTTATGAGAACTATGATGGATTAACAATGTAAAATCGGATAATTTATAATTCTTTAAAAGTGTATATACATGTATTAATTAATTCTCTTCATTTTGCATGTTTTCTAGTGGTGGCCAATATTATAATCCGCCTAGTGTAACTGAATGAACCAAGGTAGTAATGAATAGGAAAAAAGATTAATTAATAGAATTTGATCGATATTTCTCATCTAATCAATCGAATTGGGCCGAGGGGAGGTTGTACTGGGACAATAGGTAAGGGTTAGTAATGTCACACTATGGGATGGACCAAATCACATAGTGAAATTCGCCTCTTGCTTGGGCCAAAGGGTTTGCTGAACTTAACTTATCATTCGTCATGCTACACACTAGAAAAGAATTCGGTTATCTGGTGATACTAAGTTCGGAAATCATTGGGAACACAAAACCCTAGTTTCTCTCCGTATTAGTTTAAATACTTATTAAGGTTAGTATTAATTTCATTAGTCTTTATCAACCCCCTCCCCCTTTTTGGGATGATAAGTTGGTTAATAACCCCAAATTGCAGTATTAAATTCTTCTAAGTCTACAGTATTCCCTTGGGTTCGACCCTAACATTGATTAGGTTCTATTTCTTGACAACGACCACTTTAGCTTAAAAAAGGAGGTGTAGCTTGAGCAACATCAATATTTTGGCGCCGTTGTCAGGGAATATGGCTACTAGGTTAATTCAAGTAATTTGGGAACTAATCATTATTTCCCTCATTTGACGTTTCTTGTTGTTTTTATTTTCTTTTAGGGTGTAAGATGTAATGACCTAGTTGGTCATTTTTGGCTTTATCTGTGAAAATTACCTTTTTACTCTTTCAAAAGTTGCTTTGAGCCTACTTTGAACTATTTGAATGGTTAGAATTGAATCCTGGTTTTAAAAGTTGAAAATATGAATTTTGACACTTTTTTGAAAGGTTAAATTATTTAAAAAGTGAGATTTTGTGTCATTCTAAGTTTTAGATGTTTGATCAAGTATCCGTCAATTCCATTAGTTCCAGAATGACAAAACTAAACTACAGGAAGTTGCGGAACTGAATTTGGAATTAAAATGAGATTTTTAGGCCCAAAGTTTTGATTTTACTCATTTTCGGAATCAAAGATTGACTTTGATCAACGTTCGGAGTTCAAAAGCTTGGATTAGAATTCCAATAGGTCCAATAGTTCTAAATGGTGAAACTAACGCTAAAAATGGTCTCGTCATAATTTTTGGAGTTGCCGGGGGTAATTTTGGTATTTTGAGTTTTAACTAGTTTTATTGACTTGAATCGGTAAATATGGCAAAAAGGTCATAAATTTGATTTTTGATGATTTCGTTGAGTCTAGATCGCTGTTTCTAGTATGGATACATATAAAGTTTGTGAGATTCTGATTTCGGATGAGTTCCGAATGCCCATTTCAACTTTTTATTAAATCAGTGTATTGCTGGTGCAAGTTTCTGGTTCAGCCTCCTTTTACTCTCTGTGTTTATAGGAGGAGACCTGGTTCTCCACTTGCATTCATAGGAGGGGACCTGGTTCTCCACCCGCGCTTGCAGAGTGTATTTAAATACTTGACAGTGTTAAAAAGCGTGAAAATACCATTTTTACCCCATTTTCAAACTTCTAATCTTTTTGGGGCGATTTTGAAGAAAGGTTTTCAAGGATTTGTGTTGGGCAAGTGTTTCTAACACTAAACTAATCACTTTTCAGGAGTTTTATCTTGATTTTATCCTTGATTTCATGAAATTAATCACCCGAAATTGGGTTTTTGGACTATGTTTTTCAAACTTTAACCATTGATTTCTCATTCAATTTGAACTCGATTTTAGTGTGATTTTTTCCATAAACTCCTTTTTTCATGTAGAATCCAATTTTGAACTCGATTTAATGTTTACCCCTAATTTTGACCATTTTTCCCCTAAGCCTAAAGTATGCCAATATGAGTATTGAAATGTATCTCTTGATGAGTAGTAACTATTGTTGATAGTGGTTGATCTAATTGGAGGCTTAATTTTAGGATTTGGGTCGATGGAAAGCTTGTCCGAGTACGATTTCAGCATCGAGCTAAGTTCGGATTTTCCTTTGGGACTGAATTTGAGTTATTGAGCATGTTTATGTGGTAATTATAAGATTTAGGTTGATGTGTAAGCCAAGGGCTTGATATGATTGATTTTTGATGAAATGTGATTCTGACTATGCTAAAAATTGAGTAATTTGTGATCCTTTTGATAAATCGAGATGAAACCTTTAGTTTTGACGTATGTTGGATATTAATGTAATAATGTGATACTTGTGATGCCATTTGGGGGAAGTATGTGATATTTTGATAGTAATTGCGATACTGTGGTTGTATAATGAGCATAATGTGGGACTTCAAGAGTTCGGTTGCCTTGATGTTTTGATTAATGATAAGATTGAGATGACAAGATATTAATGGATGACCTTGATGTACTAGAAGAGGCTTTTGGCATAGCCCGTGATGGCATGGCTACTTTATATTTCATCCTCGTGTTTTATTGCCTATGAGTACTCGAATTATGGCATTGACATGTATACTTCTCATATTGCGTCTGTACCACTGAGACATTGAGGTATTAAGATAGTCATACTACATGAGATCTAGTTCCCAGTGCCAGAGTCCGCGGAGGCATATCATGTTGGTTATGATCTTGTTACTCTAGTTTGGCATGCATAACATCTATATTGCATTGGCCTTTTGATAGCTGAGTTATTTGAGATCTGCTTAGTGGTGCTAGAGTCTGGTAAGACATACTATATTTGATATTTATCTGAGTATTGTTATTATAGATTTATATACTGTTTAGTGGCCCCCGAGTCCGCCAAGGCATGTTATTTTTGTTACGCATCTATATATTTTGGTACTGACATGTATTCCTTTTTATATCTCTCACCGATGCATGTCCTCTGATATATCATCGACGTAAGAGTTCATAACTATAACCCTATCCACCGGTGCCAGCGCCCGCCGAGGTATCATCGGCGCCAGTGATCATCATGACACTTGAAAGGCCTCGTATATGGTCTGAAGAGACACCTATGGGTTCTATCTTGTAGCTTCAACTTGGTAGATATATGCACATTGGTGCCAAATCCCTCCGAGGTGTCAATGGTGCTAGAGTCCGCCGTCATATGGTCTAACGAGATCCTCATGGGTTCTACCTTGTACCTTCAGCTCGATAGATGTATACATTGGCACCAACGTCTGTTGCATTTCCTCCTCCTGAATTTCTTCCATACATCGCATACATATTGGATCTTTGACTATCACTGATATCTTATTCTACTAGTATATATATGGTTTATATTGTGTACTAACCCTTTTCTTGCAGGTGCTAGTACTCTTCGTTACTGCATACTTGCTCAATTTTTCTTACTCAGTCGGTTGAAGCTACTTGGTACATTTCGGTGTACTCACCCCTACTTTGTTTCCTCTCTGTAGAGCGAGTATAGGGACCCATACAGGGTAGTTGACTACTCTGCTTGAGCTATTTTACTTCTATCCAGATCTTACCGATGAGGCTCAGACTTTGAGTTGCTGCAGATCTTTGGGACTCGCTTTATTGCTATCCTCCAAACTTTGTACTAGATGTTATGAGACAATTTTGTATCTTGCTCTAAGATAGTTGTATTTACCTTATGTATTATTTAGATGCTCTTATACTAATGACTCCATATTTTGGGATATTTGATGTTATGTTGTGATGGTTTTCCGCTTTATTTCATTCTTCTTAGTCGTGATCCATTTTGGATTGTGACAAATTTGGTCTCAAAGCTCTAGGTTTGTTAGGATTGTGAGTCAAGAGTAGGGTGTCTAGTAGAGTCTCATGGATCTGTATGTAGACGTCCACAACCATCTTCGAGAGGCTACGGGATACTTGTTACGAAAAGTTTTCATATCTTGCTTCCATTCGTGCGTTTCTTTGTATTACCCATTTTGAAGCTGTCTAACCTACTCCTTTTTGCATAGATGTCGATTATTTGATCCTCTTGATCCATGGTAGAGCTCGAGGCAGCGTAGCTCCCACTCATGGTCGAGCCAAGGCTCGTAATAGGGTCAAAGATTGAGGACTTGCTAGAGGGGCAGCTTTGCCCAGAGGACAGATTAGATCAGCTTTTATAGAGCCTGAGTCTGAGTCAGAGAGACCTACATACTCCGTTCCATCATCTCTATCCCCCGATGCTACATTCTAAGTCCGAGAGCTACTTCTTCGTATATTGGCTAGGCTTGAGAAGTTTCTCTGACTATCATTGTTCCTGATGCACTAGCTCATACAATGTTGAGTGACCCTTCTACAACGTTATTGGATTTGGCATTTGGCCCTTCCCAGAGTGTGTTCGACTATGACGACATGTGTGAGAGTATTGAACACTATAGACCAGGTGGTGAGGTGGGTCATTTGGATAGACATTGTCTGTACCATGCACTTCTCACTCGATCATCTCAGAGGTGAGAGACCAGGGCTTGTTATAGTTATGATAAGGTGGGATATTTGGCCAGAAAGTGTCCCTATCGTACATCTCCCACTCAGACTTCAGGATCTCAGCTAGCTTGTCCAGCTCCAATACCGACGCCCAGAGACACTTCTCAGGGCATGAGGGGTGGTGCTAGAGGAGGTCATGGTAACGGGAGAGGTGGTGTCGTAGAGGCCCACAAGCTAGTGGTGGTCGTAGAGTTTGCTATGCTCTTTCTGATAGGGCTGAGGTAGAGGCTTCTGATGCAGATACCACAAGTATGTCCAGTGTGCCACCATTCAACTTCAGTTTTATTTGATCCAGGCTCTACTTATTCATATGTGTCGGTCTATTTTGCTTTTGATATTGATATTATGTGTGAGCCACTTGCTGAGCCAATTTGTGTTTCCACCTTGGTAGGTGAATCCTTAGTGGTGAATCGAGTGTACTAGGGGTTGTGTTGTGACTTTTCGGGGAAGAGAGTTGTGGATTTGATATTATTGGATATGGTTGATTTCGATATGATTTTGGGTATGGGTTGGTTGTCGCCTTATCATGCTATTCTGACTGTCATATGAAGACCGTGAACTTATCTTTCCCCGATATGCCTTAGTTGGTGGACTGGAGCATCTAGCTCTTATTCTAAGGGTGTTATTCCTTATATGCATGCGTATTGGTTGATGGAGAGGAAGGAGAACACTATACGTATGTACATTGATTATTGTCAGCACTTGAGGACGATACTCCAGAGATTGAGGGAAGAGAAGTTGCATGCAAAGTTCTTAAAGTGTAAGTTTTAGCTTGAGTCTGTTGCATTTCTTGGCCATGTTGTGTCAAAAAAGGGTATTAAGGTTGATCCGGCTTAGATAACAGCTATTCGTCAGTGGGCTAGGCCTACTTCGGTGACCAAGATTTGGAGCCTTGGTTTAGTGGGTTAGTATCGGTGTTTTATCCAGGGTGTCTTATCTATCAGCCCCGTTGACCTGATTGACTATAAAGGCTGTAGCATTCCAGTGGTCGGATGATTGTGAGTTGAGCTTCCAAACAAAAGATTTGTTGACTTCAACATTTATTCTTGCTTTAGCCGAGGGAGTTCCATTTGTGGTATATTGTGATACTTCAGGTGTGGGTTTGGGTGGTGTATTGACGCAAAAAGGGAGAGTGATAGCCTATGCTTCTAGACTACTGAAGGTGCATGAGAAGAACTACCCCACTTATGACTTGGAGTTGGCTGCAATTGTGTTTGTATTAAAATTGTGGCAACAATATCTTTATGGGGTGCATTGTGAGATCTTTACCGATCATCATAGTCTTAAATGCATATTTACTCAGCCTAATATGAATTTGAGACAACGTAGGTAGTTGGAGTTGCTTAATAACTATGATATCTCTATTCTCTATCACCCGGGGAAGGCCAATGTGGTGGCAGATGCTTTGAGCCAAAAGACTACTAGTATGGGGAGTTTGGTATTTCTTGAGGGCTGAGGAGAGGCCCTTAGCTCTAGACATTTAGTCACTCGCTAGGCAGATGGTCCATTTGGACATTTCTCCTCTTCAGAGTATTTTGGCATTTATTGAGGCTAGATCTTCTTTGCTTGATCAGATATGTGCTCACCAGTTCGAGGACCCCAGATTATGCATGATTCGCGATAAAATGTTGAAAGGTGAAGCCAAGGTGGCTATTATTGGTTCGATGGTGTATTAAGGGTTAATGGTAGAGTTTGTGTGCCTAAAGTTGGGGACTGGGTGAGATTGATATTAGAAGAGGCCCACTGTGATAGATATTCCATCCATCCGAGGTGTGGCTAAGATGTATCATGATCTTAAACAACATTATTGGTGGTTTGGCATGAGGAGAGCCATAGCTGAGTTTGTGGCCAAGTGTTTGAATTGCCAACAAGTGAAGTATGAGCATCAAAAGCCCGATGGATCGATACAAATGATGCCTATTCCCGAGTGGAAGTGGGAGAGAGTGGCTATGGATTTTGCCATAGGTTTGCCTATGGCCTTGGGCAAGTTTGACTCAGTTTGGGTGGTTGTTGATCGATTGACCAAGTTGGCATATTTCATACTGGTGAAGGCTAGCTATAGTGCAGAGCAGTTGGCTAGATTATATATCGGGACATTGTCAGATTGCATGGTGTGCCAGTGTCTATAGTGTCAGACAAAGGGTCTGCGTTTTCTTCTCACTTTTGGTGAGCTCTATAGTGTGGTTTGGGTTCTAGAGTGAATTTAAGTTCGACTTTTCACCCTTAGACTGATGGTTAGTCAGATCGTACCATTCAGGTGTTGGAGGACATGGTTAGGGTCTCTATTATTGATTTTGGGGCCCGATGGGACCAACACTTACCATTGGCATAGTTTGCATATAACAATAGCTACCATTCCAACATCTAGAAGGCATCATTTAAGGCCTTGTATGGCAGTAGAACACCTATTGGGTGGTTTGATTCAGGTTCGACTAAGGTATTGGGTGTTGATTTGCTTCAGGATACCATGGACCAGGTCCGACTGATTCAGAGTAGACTTTTGACAGCTTAGAGTCACCAAAAGAGTTATGCTAATAAGAGCGTTAGGCCTCTTGAGTTCTCTGTTGGTGACAGTGTTTGGCTAAATGTTTCACCCTTGAAAGGAGTAATGGGGTTCGGGAAGAGGGGCAAGCTTAGTCCCAGATTTGTTGGCCCTTTTGAGATCTTGAAGAGAGTTGGTGAGGCAGCCTATAAGTTAGCTTTACCACTGTGACTATCTTTTGTTCATCCTATTTTTTCATGTTTCTATGCTCGGTCTATATATTCCAGATGAGTCCCACGTGATTTCTTTTGACTCTGTTGAGTTGGGCCGATATCTTTAGACCTCAATCTTCAGACCCGCCTGTCCAATATAGCTATAGGTTCTTTTAGCTCTGTTGAGTTGGGTCTAGATTTGTCCTTTGAAGAGGAACCTGTAGCTATATTGGAAGGTAGGTCTGAAGATTGAAGATACACCTTCTGTGAAGGTGCAATGGCGACACTGTTCTATTGATGAGGCTACTTGGGAGTTGGAGTCTGACATGCGGACTAGATATCCCAGCCTTTTTGAGGCTTCAGGTACTCCTCTTTTCTTTATGTTCGAGAACGAACATTCTTTTTAGTGGTGAATGATGTAACGACCTAGTTGGTCCTTTTGGCTTTATCTGTGAAAATTACCTTTTTACCCTTTTGGAAGTTGCTTTGGGCCTACTTTGAACTATTTGAATGGTTGAAATTGAAATCTTGAGCTTTAAAAGCTGAAAATATGAATTTTGGCACAATTTTTGGAGGTCAAAGTTACTTAAAAAGTGAGTTTTTGTGTCATTCTGAGTTTCGGAGGTTGGATCAGTGATCCATTGATTCTATTAGTTCTAGAATGTCAAAACTGAACTACAAGAAGTTGCTGAACTGAATTTGGAATTAAAATATGATTTTTAGGCCCAAAGTTGTGATTTTACTCATTTTCGCAACTAAAGTTTGACTTTGGTCAATATTCGAGGTTCGAAAGCTCGGATCAGAATTTGGACAGTTCCAATAGTTTCGAATGGTGAAACTAACACTAAAAATGGTCTCGTCATAATTTTTGGAGTTGCCAGGGGTAATTTTGGTATTTTGAGTTTTAACTAGTTTTATTGTCTTGACTTGGTAAATGTGGCAAGAAAGCCTTAAAAGTAATTTTGATGATTCTGTTGAGTCCAGATCACTGTTTTTGGTGTAGATACATACAAAGTTTATGAAATTCTGATTTCGAATGAGTTCTGAATGCCCATTTTGAGTTTTTATTAAATCTTTGTATTGCTGGTGCAAGTTTCTGGTTCAACCTCCTTTCACTTTTTGTTTTCACAGGATGGAACCTGGTTCTCCACCCATGTTCACAGGAGGGGACGTGGTTCTCAACCCCTGCTCGCAGAGTGTATTTAAATACCTGGGCAGTGTTAAAAAGCATGAAAACACCATTTTTACCCCATTTTAGAACTTCTAAGCTTTTTGGAGCGATTTTGAAGAAAGATTTTCGAAGATTTGTGTTGGGTAAGTGTTTCTAACACTAAACTAATCACGTTTCATGAGTTTTATCTTGATATTATCCTTGGTTTCATAAAATTAATCACTCAAAATTGGGAATTTTCGGACTATGTTTTTCAAACTTTAAACTATTTATTTCTCATTTAATTTGAACTCGATTTTAGTGGGCTTTTCGCCCACAAACTCCTTTTTTGTGTAGAATCCAATTTTGAAGTCGATTTCCAGATTTGAGACTTTAAAAATTTAGCCCCAATTTTGAGCATTTTGCCCCTAAGCCTAAAATATACCAATACGGGCATCGAAATGCACCTCTTGATAAGTAGTAACTATTGTTGATAGTGGTTGATCCAATTGGAGGTTCGATTTGAGGATTTGAGTTGATTGAAAGCTTATTTGAGTGCAGTTTCAACATCGAGGTACGTTCAACTAACCCTTTGGGGATTTAAGTTATTAAGCATGTTTATGTGGTAATTGTATGATTTAGGTTGATGTGTGAGACAAGGGATTGATTTGATTGATTTTTGATGAAAGTATGATTCCGACTACTAAAAATTGAGTAATTGCCAATCCTTTTAATAAATTGAGATGGAACCTTTGCTTTTGACGTATGTTGGATATTAATGTGATAATATGATGCTTGTGACGCCATTTGGGGGAAATACGTGATAATTTGATAGTAATTACGACACTGTGGTTATATGATGAGCATAATGTAGGACTTAAAGAGGCCGGTTGCCTTGATGTTTTGATTAATGATGAGATGGAGATGACAAAATATTAATAGATGACCTTGAGGTACTAAAGGAGGCTCTTGGCATAGCCCGTGATGTCATGGCTACTTTATATTTCATCCTCGTGTTTTATTGCATATGAATACTTGAATTATGGCATTGACATGTATTATACTTCCCATATTGCATCTGTACCACTGAGACGTTGAGATATTGAGATAGTCACACTACTTGAGATCTAGTTGCTGGTGCCAGAGTCCACTGAGGCACATCATGTTGGTTAATCTTGTTACTCTAGTTTGGCATGCATTGCATTTTTTTTATTGGCCCTTTGATAGTTGAGTTATTTGAGATTTGCTTAGTGGCGCTAGACTCCGCCGAGACATACTATATTCGATATTTATCTAAGTATTGTTATTATGCATTTATACACTGTTTAGTGGCACTAGAGTTCGCCAAGGAATGTTATTGTTGTTACGCATCTATATATTTTGAAAAATCATATATATTTCTTTTTATGTCTCTCACCGGCGCCAGTGTCTGCTGGGATATCATCGACGCCAGAGTCCGTCGTAGTACTGTAACCCTCTCCATCTGCGCCAGCGCTCGCCAGGGTAGTTGAGCACTCTACTTGCATAGGGTAGTTGACCACTCTACTTGAGCTGTTCTATTTCCATCCAAATCTTACTGATGAGGCTCACACTTCAAGTCGCCACAGATCTTTGGGACTCTCTTTATTGCTATCCTTCAGACCTTGTACTAGACATTATGAGGCAGTTTTGTATCTTTCTCTGAGATAGTTGTACTTACCTTCCGTACTATTTAGATGCTCTTGTACTAATGACTCCAGGTTTTGGGATATTCGATGTTATGTTGTGATGTTTTTCTGTTTTATTTCATTTTTCTTAGTCGTGATCCATTTTGGGTCGTGACATAAGTATACTATATGCCCAACATGCGAAGTTGAGGCATACCCTTGACTCCGTTTGACCCAGAGATCTAAAGAAGACTGAGAAGAATGGCCCAAGATAATGTCAATAACGTGGCAAATGCAGCTCTGAACTGGAATGAGAATGCGAATGCCAATAATGATAAACCACCTCCTCTTGAGGACATTGCTCTACAGCCACAGGATGTCAATGCCGAAGCTTATCAGTGGAATCAATATCGGCTAAACCCTATGGCTATTAAGGTGATTAGAGCCATTATGTTGCCACCATTACCAGCTGACACAAAGTTCGTGGTTTTGAGTGGGTTGCTTCAAATGCTGCAAAACCGTGGGTTGTTAGTGGGCCGACCAGCAGAGGATCTTTACAGCCATCTACACAACGTTGCATTTGTCTACAAGAGTGTGATGGGAACACAAAATTTGTCTATGGATGTTGTGGGACTTTATGTCTTCCCATTGTGTCGAAAGGCAATGTAACACTATGGCTATCTGAGCTCCCGCAGAGTTCAATCACTAGTTGGGCTGAGTTGCAGAGGGCCTTTTTGGAGAGGTACTTCTCGAGATCTAAGAAGCTTAAGTTGAAGGACCAGATCAACAACTTTGAGCAACTTCCTGGTGACTCGATCAATACTACATAGGACCGGTTCACTAAATGCTTGAGGAGTGTCCCAAAGTAGAAAGTTGTAGATGATGCCTTGGTGGAGATCTTTTACCATTCCCTTGATGAGAATAGTCAAGCCTATGCTGATACCATTATGGGGGGCATATTCTTTGATCAACCATTTGCAAGGATTGCTGAAAGGATGGAAAGAGTGGTCAAGATAAAAACCGTGCATGTGGGCAAAGGGACAAATCATCAGCCAAAAGTTTGTGGGTTGTCAATATTGGTTCGAAGCAAGCCAAAATAAATGAAGAGATTATGCAAGAGCTTGCCCAAATCTTTACAGGTTTGGAGGTGATGATCAAGCAGAACCAAGAACGAGTCAATATAGTTGTTCATTAGCCTCCACGAGCACCCATGCATGATGATCCCCATTATGCGTAGGACACTTGCTTCATTGCTGATCAGACGGGGGGTTTTTGGACCAATGCCCAAGGGTCCAATTAGGACTATTGGCGCCAAGGTCAAGGAAACTAAGGTCGAAACTTTAATCGAGATGGAGCTTTTAGAGACAATTGCAGAGGTTACTATAACAAGAATCAGGGCTAAGATAGATATGCAGATTGGAGCCATGGAGATGGTTACATAAATGGTTCTTATGTGCCACCACACAACCACGACACAAATGCTAGTAGTTCCAAAGTTGAGGATATGTTTAACCGCCTGTTGAAGAAAGCTGAGACACAGGATGAAACTCTGAGGGGATGAAATCAGAAATCTCCAGTATAAATAAAAAAATCGAGTCTTGTTTAGATGCTATCAAACAGCTTGAGCAACAGTTTAGTCAAGTTTCGACTCAACTTACTCAACTTTAGAGAGGTACACTGGCTAGCAACACAGTTCACAATTCCAAGAATGAAGGCCAGTGCATAGTGGTTGATCCTCTCATGCCGGTGTATGAGGATGTTGTTCGAGAGGAAATAGTTGAGGTCAAAGATGCGGATACCGAAGATGATCGGTGCAAGGATGGGGTGAGTGATGTTGTAAATGCACTATAGAAGATGAAACCCATTCCCAAGCCTCCTCCTCCCTTCTCTCAAAGAATTAAAAAGAAGGAGGAGGAGAGAAAGTTCAAGCACTTTACCATACCCTATACCATTGGAGATGTGTAGTTCTCAAGGGCATTGTGTGATCTCGGTGCCTGTATAAATTTGTTGCCCTTTGCAGTAAGAAGCTAGGATTGGGAGCCCCTACTCCGACGAGCATGCAGTTGTTGATGGCTGACCTCACGGTGAAGAAGCCTATGGGGATAATTTATGATGTGCTCATTAAAGTTGAAAAATTTATATTCTCTGTAGACTTTGTGATCCTAGATTGTGAAGTTGACTTTGACGTCCCAATCATCTTGGGAAGGCCATCCTAGCCACTAGTTGAGCACTAGTGGATATGAAAGTTGGTCATTCAGGTTTAGATTGAATGACGAAAAAAGTTGTCTTCAATATTTGTCAGTCTAAAAAGAGGCCAGATGATCTGAAGAACGAGGTTTGGGCACTTGGTGAAGTCTGAGTAACCAAGTTGTCCAAGTCATGGCGCGACAATAAATCAGGCGCTACTTGGGAGGCAACCCAAGTTTTTTGATGTAATAATGGTAGTTGTAGCTTTATTTTTAGTTTTGGACTTGTAGGTAGTTTTATTTTTTTTGTATTTTGGTTTTAATTTTGGACATTGGGCTGATTGCATATAGGGTACCTGTGTGTTCTGTGAAGAATGTGCAGGTACATGGCTAAGTCAGCCATCCTTGACTGAAAAGGCATTAGGAAGTGCCTCTATGACTGGTTCTATGGGTTGTACATCACTCTACAACCCCTACACCATCTTGTAGACACTTCTAGTGAGAAAAACGTTATGCACTCTAGTCCATGAGCCAACTTTACGGCCCTACGGGTCATGATGGCGCTCGTGGACCGCAAGTAAGTTTTCGACTAGGTTTTGGGGTCTCTACGACTAACTCTACGAGTCATACTTCACTTTACAACTCTTAGACTGGTCCGTGAAACCCAATCCTTAAAAACTAGGGTTGGATGTTCTACGAAACCATGATTTACGAGCCGTGAAACACTGTACAACCCTTAATCCGGGTTTCGTAGATTCTGGTACTATCAATTTTAACTGACCTGGTCAAACTATAAATATTGGGGTCAATATATTTTGACCCCATTTCATGCCCTAATTACAAAATCTACTCGGCCAAACTCTACCTCAAAGATTTCCGACTACCGATGGCAACACCGCCACCACTTTTCGACGAGCTTTTCCTGCAATCTAGGGTTCTTAGTGTCTCATTTCCTCCTTCAAATCCCACAATCTAATCACTCAATTTGGTAAATTTTTGGGCCTTTAAGCACCATTGATACCAGCTATTGTATGGTTAGGTTGAGAATTTTTGTCGGGTATGGTTTGTTTAGACACAAACCCATGTGGGAAAATTGATATGCTTGATAATTGAATTGTGGTTGCCCATTCTCGATCATATGTTTAAGACTGGAATTTGGTTTAGTTGCTTTGTTGTATGTTTTAATGCTGTGTTTGACACCCATAGAATCACTCACTATTTGAAATAAATTGATTATGCATTTTAAATTTGGTGTTTGATGGCATGGGTTCGCGTTTTTATTGTTAATTCATTCAAACGGGGTCAAAAGGGGTGGGAAAACATGCTTAATAATTTTTTGACGGGGGTATTTTTGCTAATTATCATGTTGGAGTATTGGTTGTTGTGTGGTGAATCATGTAGGTGTGTGCGTATTGCTTCGATGCTGGTAGAATATGTTGAAAAAATTGAATGGGGTCCGTGTTGATGGACTCAGAAACTCAGGTGATTGAGTTTTCTGGTTTACGAGGGTCTTCTACGACCCGTGGAACAGTCCACGAGTCATAATTGCCCCTTCTATAAGATTCTAGAAACCTTGAAGCTTCTTAGTACCTATCAAAGAGTCATAGAACATTTTGCGGCTCGTAAAATGGTCTCATGGATCCCGGCCTGAAATGAATTCAGACACTGGAATCATCTATGACTCAGTTTATGACTCGTAGAACCTTCTACGAGTTGTACCTGGTCTGGTAGATGTTATTTCAGTAAATAAAATAAGATGAACACTATTCTCATGAGAAGCTTTTGCGGCTTGTAGTTTCCACTACAACCCGTAGATGTGCTTTTGTAGACCCTTCTGCAATTAAATCTGATATGATTTTGCATTTCATTTTTTGATTTTTAGGCTAACTATGTTGCGTAACTGTGTATGTTTTTAGGTACTATGGCCCCTAAGTCTAAATGTGAGGAGATCAAGGTCATGCAGAGGAGTCTCAGAGATGAGCCCTTGGGGGATGAGCAGGCCTCCACACTTACTGGATCACTTGAGGAGCTCAGCGTCCGACCTGACCCGGAGGTTGAGAGACCACAAACATGGGTTGTCGCTACACTTAAGAAGACCCAGGCTCTTGTCATTCGTACTCCCTAGTCTGATGAGGGTGATCATGACAAGAGAAGCTCCATTCAGATGACTCCATCTAGAGAGGAGTCCAACTTAGAGTCAATCTCCAGTGATGAGTCAGAGACAAAGTCTTTTGCCCATCCGCGGACATAACCATCACCCCAGATGCTCTTACTAGTGGATGGTGTGTGGCGGGTATGCGGGACATATACACAGAGAGGGGCAAGCTAGCCTGCTCCATTCATAAGGAGCCCTGCATCATCTCAGCCGGATTAGATAGTGTCCCTGTCTCCAGGATACCATCAAACAATATGGACTCTAGTGGCTGACCAAATCACTTGAGAGGTACTCCTTGACCATGGTAAGAGAGTTCTATGCATCTTATACAACCACTATTCAGAGTATTCTTTCTAAGGGAAGAAGCCCCTTGCTCAGCCTAGATTGACGCAGACCAGAGTGAGGGGCTTGTAGGTGGATTACTCAGAGACCAGCATCCGCTGCATGCTATTTGGGCCCGAGTTCCTTACCCCCAGATCCATAACAGAGTTTGGCCACAGAGTGGGGCAGACTAGGGACTTGAACCTGATGAGAGATACAGACCATAGAGCAGGATTTATGAGATGGTCACCGGTGTAATGCATGGGTAGCCACTCACTCGGAGCCTATTGTGAAGACTTCTCTCAGTTTCCCTGCCAAATTCTAGTGGGAGGTTGTCGGATCATGTATCCGACACCAGAGCACGGAGTGCTAGTCGCCAGCATGCTGGCTATGAGATAGATTCGGTCCACCTCATCACCAAGAAAATTCACAAGGTGGCTTGGAGAGGTCTACCTCCACCCCCTTCCCTTGCTTGATCTACAGATTCTGTCCAGAGCCGGGGTTGGAGAGTCTACGCTAGCTGGACTCACTAATTGAGGTCTAGCGTACTTTGGATGCCATCATGATTAAGGCTAAGGGGAACCCGACAACAATCCAACGAGCACTGCACTAGCCAACTCCTATGCCAGATATGTTCACTCCAGTGCCACTGCCTGAGGTTCCAACCATAACCACCACTGCTGCTACCACAAAGAAGAAGGGGCCTATACTGCTCCTGCACCACAGGCGACTTTATCATAGACAACACCTGTGGGTATGGTTTACGTGTCCGCAGTATCTATCCAATCCATGGCACAAAGATTGTCACATGCTGAGTCTTAGTTGACTCAGTTAGTTCAATAGATTAGGCCTTGGTTCTGCCAAGCTATTACTAATTCAAGGGCTGCATACAGGCATACACGGTCACTACTATTCAGGTTCGACTTTCCGCCATAGATGCTTGTATTAATGCCTTTGAGCAGAGGGTCCAACAGAGTTTGAGCATGACCTGGCCCTCAGATTTGACGGACCTACAGATGGAGATCCAACGACTCTGGGCCGATATGACAGTAGCATTGGCAGCACCGATAACATTGCCAGAGACTATACTCCCGGTGCTAGTGGTGGACTAATTTGCTCTTGAAGAGCCTATACATCCTTCCCTCAGGAAGAGGCCCCCCGCCTGGTTGATGATCCAGATGATGTACAATTACGTGCAAGGCTGACAA
>JAPFFP010056669.1:0-28344 GCA_026153255.1 Solanum medicagineum | reverse complement strand
TGTAGTTTCAACTAGTGAAATTCTCATATAATAGCAAGAGAATAGATACAATAAAACTCCTTCATCAATAACTTCTTTTAAATCCTTAAATAAAGCGACATGTAGGATCTTTCAATTTAACTTTACATGCTCAAAATTTATTTGTAATGCATTACAAATAATATTCTAATGGTACAATACTTAAAGTATGTAAAATTAATTTCATTTATATAAAATATCTCATCATAAAAGGTGTAGAAAAATAAGAGCAACTTACAAGAATAAAATTACTGAAAACGTCCAACTATACTCAAAAATGACTCGAACCTTTCCTACTCGACCCGGGACTGATTTTCAATACTTTACATATCAAAAGCAGTAGAAAAATGAAAGAAATATAAGAGGAAAACGAGTGGAAGATACTAAAAATTGTCAAAATTCGTTCCCAATTTAAAGGACAAAAAGGCTTGTGAAGGACGCTCATCCTTCACTGAAGGATGGTCGTCCTTCACTAAAGGACGACCATCCTTCAGCAATGGTCCATCCCTCCACTATAAAAAGTAAAATTTTGTCTTTGGACTCCTTTAGTTGAACTGAGCAAACTTTCCTTCTGCGAAAATTTTAAATTTCTATCTGAACTCCTCGAATAATTAATTTGTAAACTTCCCTTTCTTAAAAATCCTCTTTACAACTCATTCAGCTATTCCAACCAAAGTAAGACGAAAATTTGGGGTCATTACATGTTGTAAGCGAACTCAACAAGTGGAAGATGTTCATCCCAACTACCCTTTAACTCCAAAACACAAGCTCTAAGCATATCCCCAAGAGTTTGGATAGTCCTCTCGGCTTGACCATCCGTTTGAGGATGAAAAGTCGTGCTAAGCTTAACCTTGGTACCAAGACCTCTTTGGAAGGACCTCCAAAAGTGAGAAGTGAATTAGCACCATGATCTGAAATTATAGTTAATGGCACCCGATATATAACTCGGCATAATCTTCAGCACCAAAAGTGGTTTTGACCGGTAGAAAGTGAGCAGACTTTGACATTCTATCCACAACAACCCAAATAGAGTCAAAGTGCTTCCTAGTCTTAGGCAACCCAACCACAAATGATGATCTCTTCTCACTTCAAAGTAGGAATTTCTATCTTGAGCTAGGACACCCGCCCTTTGATGTTCGGCTTTCACTTGTTGGCAATTGTGACATCCAGATATGAACTTGGCAATATCTCTCTTCATACCCCCCACCAATACACCACCCTCAAGTCTCTATACATCTTTGTAGAACCGAGGTGAATAGAATAGGATAAATTATGGGCCTCCTTCAAGATCAACTCCCTTAAGTCACCAACATTAGACACACACAATCTACCTTGGTACCTAAGGGCACCATATCTCCCTTGGAAGAAAACCTCCATTTACCATCTTTCACCAAAGCCTTCAACTCTAACAGTGCGGGGTCATGATCTTGTTTTGACTTTACCTTCTCAATCAAAGAAGATTTAGAACCATCAACAACCACTATGCCACCATTTTCAACCTCATCCAACCTAACCCTCATCTAGCCAACTGGTGAACTTCTCTAGCCACCTCTTTTCCACCATCATCAACATGAGCAAGACTACCCATGGACAATCTACTTAGAGCATCGTCCACAACATTAGCTTTACCCGGGGTGATAATGCACACTCATATCATAATCCTTAAGGAGCTCTAACCACCTTCTCTGTCTTAAGTTAAGATCTTTTTGGGTGGACACATATCGGAGACTCTTGTGCTAGGTAAACACATAAATATGAACCCCATACAAGTAATGACATCAAATCTTTAAAGCAAACAACGTGGCCACTAATTCAAGATCATGGGTGGGATAATTCTTCTCATGTACCTTAAGTTGTCTAGAGGCATATGTTATCACCTTGCCATTTTTGCATCAAAATACACCCCAAGCCAATTCTTGAGGCATCATAATATACCACAAACCCTTCCAACCCTTTTGATAGAGCCATGATAGGAGCGGAGACAATCTTATCTTTCAATGTTTGGAAACTCTTTTTGCATTCATCTGTCTACATGAATTTTGCCTTCTTTTGGGTCAACTTAGTCATAGGAGAAGCAATAGAAGAAAAACCATTCACAAACCTCCGGTAGTAACCCGTCAAACCCAAGAATCTCCTAATATCTGATAGAGTCAAGGGACTAGGCCATTTTTTATCACCTCTGTCTTCTTAGGATCCACTTTAATGTAATCACCCGACACCACATGCCCTAGAAAGCAACCTCTTTCAACCAAAATTCATATTTTTGTATTTAGCAAACAACCTCTCCTCTCTCAAGATTCGCAACACCACCCTCAAGTGATTCACATGCTCTACCTCACTCCACGAATAAATCAATATATCATCAATAAAGACCACCACAAACATGTCAATGTAGGGTTTAAAGACCCTATTCATGATATCCATAAATATAGTTGGTGCATTAGTCAACCCAAAGGACATAACCACAATCTCAAAGTTCCCATACCTAGTTCGAAAGATCGTCTTGGGAATATCACACTCCCTCACCTTCACTTGGTGGTATTCAGACAGAAGATCAACCTAAGAAAAGTGACTAGCCCCTTCTAGTTGATCAAAAAGGTCATCAATCCTTGGTAGAAGGGACTTTTTCTTTATTGTAACACTATTAAGTTGCTAGAAATCAATGTACATTCTAAGAGAACCATCCTTTTTCTTCACAAACAACACTGCTGCACCCCAAGTGACTTACTAGGCCTTATGAAACCCTTTTCCAACAAATCCCTCAATTGATCCTTTAACTCATTTAATTCTATCGAGGCTATACGGTAAGGGGGAAAGGAAATGGATTGAGTATCGGGAAGGAGGTCTATACCAAAGTCTATTTCCCTTTTAGGAGGAGCATCGGGAAGCTCATCGAGAAAGACATCGAGAAACTCATTGACCACTGAAACCGACTCAATAAGGACTTTGAACTCAACATCCCTAACCCTCACAAGATGATAAAGGCAACCCTTAGAAACAAACCTTTGGGCTTTAAGACAAGAAATGAATCTACCCTTGACCACCACATCTCAACTTTCCCACTCAAGGACGGGCTCATTAGGAAATTAAAATTTAACCCTACCGGTTCTACCATCAATAAAAGCATAATATGCATGCAACCAATCCATCCCAAGAATGATATCAAAGTTCATCATATCTAATTCAACAAAATCACAAGACAAGACTTTATGAAATATCGACACGGGACAATTTGTATATACTCTTTTAGCAACAATGGATTCACCAATGGGGGTAGACACTTCATACGATTCACACAATAATTCGGGACTCACATGGAGCTTTTTGGCAACAAAAGGAGTAATGAAAGAAAGAGTGGCACCCAGATCTATCAATGCATACACATCAAAATCAAAAATTGTTAACATACTAGTGACGACATCGGGCACCTCCTCTATCCCTTGCCTTCTTTGAAGAGCATAGAATCTATTCTGCCTTGGAGCACCCTCTTGTTGGCCTCCCTTTGCCCTTGGACCGGCATTGGCACCTTGGCCTTATGGACAACCATCTCTACCTTTGTTTTGAGCATGAGGACAATCAACAACCTTATAACCCACTTCACCACAACCATAGCAAGCATTAGAGTTTCTCAAACATGGGTCACTATGGTTTCTACATATCTTTGGCACTTAGGATTAGACACTCCACCACCACCACCTTGGAATCTTGGATTATCATTAGTAAATCTCTTATTAGGAGCATTAGAATACCCTTGGCCTTGGAACTTGTTGCCTTGGAGAAATCAGCCACCCTTGGAACCTTGAAAACCACCTTCAAAACGAGCCCCCTTGGACTCATCACTTTTTCTTTTTCTAAGATTTTCCCCCTCTAGTTGCCCGGCATATGTCATGAGATGGGACAAATCCATATCGCCCACTAATATGACGGTACGACACTCCTCATTAACCAAGTCAGACACTCCCGACACAAATTTGTCTATTCTAACTCAAGGGTCGGTCTCCAAATGGGGAGCGTACTTGGAGAGCTTATTGAACTTGAGGGCATACTCCTTAGACTCATTGAACCTTCATTAAGGTTCATAAACTCCATCATCTTAGTCTCCCTTAGCTCAATAGAAAAGAACCAATTGAGGAATGCGGCTTTGAACTCCTCCTAAGGAATAACATTATCATCTCTCCTCTCTAATTTTTGTTGGTTGAACCAAATTTGGGTCACACCTTTGAGTTACTAGGCTTCCAACTCTGCTTTCTCTTCCGAATTGACCCCCATGATAGATAGCACTTTATACACCTCATCGATGAACTCTTGGGGATCCTCTTCTGGCTTGGATCCGTGGAACTCTGGTGGGTACATTCTTGTGAAATACCTCACCCTAGAGAGATCATGTATAATCTATGGTGACACTTAGTTTAGAGACTAATACTTTACATAAGGACCCCTTGAGTAGAGCCCCCATCTTAAGTCTCAAACGGTGCTAGGTCAAATCCCACGCAATACTTGAAATAATCATACTTTAGTAATAATATGAATAACTTGCAAGAGACATGATAACATGAATTGAGTAGCTCATAAACATGCTTGACATCTAATATAGAGCCTAACTTGAACATTAAAATAGATAACAATCATACATGATGCCTTGCTTTAGCATGGCTTACAAGAGGTAAAACATCTTGAAATAGGGCTTAACTTGATACTTGCAGTATCATTTATACTTTCCATGAATTTAATACATACTTAAAAGCCCTTAATCATCATGAAGTCAATTGACTTATAAATCATGTAATAGATCATCAATAACTTGAGAATTCTTGACTTGACATTTTATCAAACACATGGTGGGTTCATCATACTTGTTCAAAATCATGCAATTCAAGAGTAAAATAAGATGAGTAAACTTAATGCAAATCAACCCACCAACATATAGTAAAACCCTTATGTAGGGTACCTTGAAATCCATCACAAAAGCTCATAATAAGTCATGGTTTCATCGCTCAAAACATGCATAGTCTTAATAGACAAAATCAATTCATGGTATAAGCTTGAAATATATAGTCATGCATAATCAATCAATATTTCATAAAACCTCACATAATTTATGCTCATAATTCATAGTAAAAGATACCCATAAGTAATATAACCTGAAAGCATGCCATTTTCATGTAAAAGGAAGGTTGGGCTCCACCGGTGAAAGGACCTAATGGATGAAACCAACGTACCTTAAGATTGAATTCTTAGAGTTGAAGTTGAAGTAGTTTTAGAGATTGAAATGAATCCTTGAGTGCCAAAGTTGAGCTTGAGATCCTTAGATTCTAAAGAGAGAATTCATAGAGTCTTAGAAGGGGTTTGAGAGAGGGTTTTGTGAGGTATAGAGTTGAAAAAATGGCCAAGTTTGGGTGATTTCACGCTGAAGTGGGTATGGGGTTATGACCCCAATGCCCTTGGACGAAACAAAAAAAGTAAGAAATATTTTGTACTGGTCCACGTCTAGTCCACGAAGCGGACCAAACGCGAAGGAACAATTTACACTTCTGTGCGCCCCTAGTGCGTCATGGCTAGGGCACGGATGCTCTCTAGAAATCAGAAATTAGCAAAAACTATTTTTCTCTATGAGTCCTCTAAAATTCGGGTTATACCCATTTCCCACTCAATTTTCCCCCCGGTCAAGAATATGAAATCAAATTTTTGATATCACGCACAAACTTTGAGATATATAAAAATTACGATTATGGCCATTTCGAAGTACATTTTTGGGGCATTTTAACAATACAATTTTGGAAGTTCTTTCAAAAATGGCTTGGTACATAGGTGATTCTTAGTACAATATTCCATCCCCAGATAGACTGGTAGGCAGAGCGGACTTTACAATCTCTTGAGGATACGCTGAGGGCATGTGTTATAGACTTTAAAGGTAACTGGGATGATCACTTACCATTGATTGAATTTTCTTATAACAATAGTTTCCAAGCTAGCATACAAATGGCACCATATGGGGCACTTTATAGGAGGAGGTATAGGTCTCCTATTGGGTGGTTCAAAGTTGGCGAGGCTGGATTGATAGGACCTGATTTAATCCATTAAGCTATGTAGAAGGTGAAAGTTATTAAAGAGAGACTAAAGACAGCCCAAAGCCAACAAAAATCTTATACTGATGTTAGAATAAGAGATTTGGAATTTGAGGTAGGTGTTTGGGTATACCTAAAGGTTTCACCGATGAAGGGAATTATGAGATCTGGGAAAAAGGAAAGCCCAGTCCTCAATATTCGCCCGCACTAGATTATTTGGAAGATTAGTAAGGTAGCATACGAATTGGAATTGCCACCAGTGTTAGCTGCTATTCATCCAGTATTCCACATTTCTATGCTTAAGAAGTATTTGGGAGATCCCATATTGGTTGTGCCTATAGAGAGCATTGGAGTTAAAGACAACTTTTCATACGAAGAGATCCTAGTTCAGATTCTAGATCACCAGGTTGGCAAATTGAGGACCAAGGAAATTGCTTCTGTAAAAGTATTTTGGAGGAACAAGTTCATTGAGGAAGCTGCTTGGGAAGCTAAGGCAGACATCACCAGGTTGGCAAATTGAGGACCAAGGAAATTGCTTCTGTAAAAGTATTTTGGAGGAACCACTTCATTGAGGAAGCTGCTTGGGAAGCTAAGGCAGACATGAAAGCCAGATATCCTCACCATTCGTGCCTTCAAATAGCTAGCATCAAGGTAATATTCAAGGGTAGTTATTGTAACACCTCACAATTCTACTCTTAGGATCTGAAAATTTATCATTGCAAATAGATAAGATTTAACCTAGTAACTACTTACTTGTACTTACATTTTAAGTATCATAATATATGTAAGAAGTGTGTTGGAAGTGAATTCGGGTCATGAGAGATCTCTAGTGCTTAGTTGAGTTCAAAACCTTCCTGTTGGTTAAGTTTTTCACATTAGACTATGCAAAGGACAACTTTAAATCATCATAACTTTTGAACACAATGAATTAGTTATCCTTTGACCTACCAAATGAAAGGTCTTTGAATTTACTTTACAGCGGATCCAACTTTCCTATAATCGGAGTTTGGAGTCTAAGGTTATGACTGTTTTACTACGGACTGTTAGTGCAAAGTGAAAATGATAACACAACTTATGGCCTGTGGTTTGCGTTACGGCCTGTCTCGTAACTCATGGAAAAAACTTATGAAAATCTATTCTTGAATCCCACACTCAACGTACCCAACTACGGGTCATACATGCTTCTACAGGCCATGGTTTAGGCTCATAGAATGGATCTAGTTAACCCAAAATTCGTCCAAAAACATACAGATGACTTTCTAAGGACCATAGAAGTTTCTATGGGTTGTAGATGGTCTCGTAGCTGACTTAAACAATATTTTTAAAGAGGGGTATTTTTGTCCTTTCTTACCTTTTGTGTGTAAACTTTTAAGTTTTCACCTAATTAAATCCCTAAAACATGATTCTTCAACTCATTAACGCTCAAATACTCTCCAAACTCAGAATGAAGTTTTAAGAGGACAATAGCTACGTCTTTCATGCACCTTCTTCAAAATTCTTCAAGAACCTAATTCTCAAAGGTATTTAAGGCCTATAAAAATCTTACTATGTTATTTCGCCATCATGTAAATGTTAGTTTGTCCAAGTATCAAGTTATTAATTGATAATAAGACTTCATTATTATGAGTAATTGTTCTTGTTTATGCTATTTTTGAAGAAAAGCATGAAATGTACTAGATTTCTCTACTATATTGAGGTCTTAGGTTGAGATAGTACTTTTAATTGTTAAACTAGTTAAACCGTAAAGTTACTATGAAAATCTATGAATTTTCAATTGTTGCTTTAAACTCAGGAAATATATTAGCATAAGTATTTTATGAACAGTGAAGCTTGAAACCTATAATTTTAGATAATTTTACGAAAAGTTAAGAGAATGCTAAGTTGTGCTAAGTCCTATAGAGAAGAAAAGTAGCACCTAGAGCAAATTATATTCTTTTAAGTATGAGAATATGATCTATACTTTGGGGGTAGTATTGAGAACCAATATAGGTAAGAGTATAATAAGTCGAACTCATAAACTATGTAGACAACATAGGATAAGATTATACCAAGAGTACTACTCCTCATTGCCATGGAGATGTCCCAATTTTGGGATGGATCCACTCCCCTAGTTTCATCCTTCACCGTGGCAAAGTATGGGATGGCTCTGGCAGCATGGGTAAGATATTGTATCATCATGAGGCTCATAGTGATGGTTATCGGTTGGTGAAACTCCCCAAGCTAAAGTAAACTAATTCTTGCATACAGAGTTTCAGTATACACTTTATCTAGTATTTTTGTCATCCTATTTTAAGACATGTTTTAGCTAATTTTGAGCATAGTAGCTTATCCAAAGTTCCTGAGTTTGCTATTTTACATACTCGTACATTTCATGTACTGATTGATGTGCTGCTAAAACACAATACTTTTGACGCTTAAAACTTGAAATTTTATGTGTTCTCAAAGCGATGTTAGTTGGTTTGATGTGCTTTTGTGTTGATTGTTTAGGATTTAGGAAATGGGATGATTTTGGGAATAATTCTACAGAATTGAAGTTTTTGATGATTTGCGGAGCATTCTATGAGCCATGTGTAACTCCACGAGTCCTAGGATGAGTTGCCGATTGAATCCAGTGTAAGGCCAATTTGCATATGTTGAAATATACGAGTTGTCAGACGAGGTGTAGAATGCTTTATGACTTGTATTTGAGTTCGTATGTCAAGGATCAAAAAATATGTTGAATGCTGAATTATTATCAAATGAGGCCATTTACGAGTTGTATGTTAGATGACAAGTCATGTATAAGATCATTCCTGGAGGATCAAGATTTTGAAATTCTTTTGAAAGTTAGCAGACAAAACCCCTTATGGGCCGTATGTCGGAAGACGACCCATAGGAAGGTTTCATAGGTTGAAGACATTTTTTGTGAAGTGCATATTACGAAGTCTAGGTATGGGTTGTGATTCCATCTATAGCCCGTAACCTTGTCCGTCTAAGTTGTCGATTCTAGTTTTTGTATTTCATTTTAGATTTGATTTTTACTTATTATAAATAGGTTTTTAGATTTTCTAGAAGGGAGAGGAACCAGAGAGCAGAGAGAACATTATTACTTTGTACTTGTGATTTTTTTTGACTTTACATCGGGATTATTACATTGTGATTTCTTGTTTAGATTTTGGATTTTTTATTCTTCAAGTCATCATTGTAAAAGGTTAATTATGTTATTCCATCACATTATTCTTTCATCTACAATGATCATGCATAGCTAAATCCACAACTAGGGTTGTGAAAACTATGAAGAACTAGCGAAGTAAAGCCGAATAATCTATAATTCTTGAAAAGTGTGCATGTATTAATTATCTCTTCATTTACAATGTTTTTAATTGTGGTCAATGTTAGAACTCACCTAATTCTTACTTACTGGATCAAGGGAGTAATGAATAGGGAAGGGAAAATTAATAGGATTCGATGTGATCCCTCTCATCTAATCAACCTAACCAGATCAAATGATGGTTGTACTAGAACAAAAAGTAAGGGTTAGTAATGCAAAACTGCAGGGATGGATCAAATCATACAGTGAAATTTGCCTCTCGCCTGGATCAAAAGGCTAGGTAAACATAACTTACCAATTCTGTATATTACACACTACAAAAGGTTATGATTATCTAGCTGCACTGTGTTAGGAATCATGGGTAACAAAATATCCTAGTTACTTCTCTCATTGATTCCACAATACTTGCCTTTGATAACTTGCTTTTAGTTTAGGTTTAAGTATTGCACTTTACAAGACCTCCTCTTCAGGAGATAAGTAAATTAATTCATCCGAATTGCTCATAATTACTTCAGATCTAGACCATATTTTCTGTGGGGTCGATCCTAACCTTGGTTAGATTCTATTTTGACAACGATCTCTTATAACTTCAGTAAGAGGTGTAGTTTGGGTGACGTCAAAATTTTAGCACCATTACCAGGGTATACAACTTTTAGACTGCTTTAATTATGGCGATTTATGAATTAATCCATATTTTTCTTATTTTACATTTTCTGTCATTTTTGTTTTGTTTTAGCATACAAGTGTAGTGTATGCCCAGTACTCATAGACGAGGAAATCCCTTGACTTAGTTTGACCAAGAGATCCAGCAAACACTAAGAAGAATAGCCCAAGGAAATGCTGCAAACATTCCTACAAATCTTGCTCAGAATCAGAATAATGATAATCCACCACCATAGGATCTTCAAGCTGCTGCTAATACATGGAATCAATATTGGTTTGACCCTATGGGTGGTGGATTTCATCAGAGCTATTGTTTACCTCCTTTACTGGATGACACAAAATTTTATTATTTCGAGTGGGTTATTACAAATGCTATAGAATATAGGTTTATTCTCAGGATTACCATAAGAGGATCTTTATAACCTTCTACACAATGTCGTCTTCATCTGCAAGAGCATGATGCGAAACTAAAATCTATCCATGGTGCTATTGGGCTCCGTGTCTTTTTATTGTCCCTCACAGACAAAGAGACAGTATTATTATCTAAAATCCCACAGATTTCTATCACCACTTGAACTGAAATGCAGAAGGCCTTTTTGGAAAGGTTCTTTTCGAGGTTGAAGAAGCTGAAGGATTAGATCAACAACTTTGAGTAGTTGCCTGATGATTCAATCAGTACCATATGGGAGAGATTTACGAAGTGCTTGAGGAGTGTTTCAGACCATAAGATCGTTGATGATTCCTTGGTGGAGATCTTCTATCAGGCACTAAATGATAATTGCAAAGCTGTGGAAGACAGAATAACAAGTGGTTCACTTTTAGATTGTCCATTTCCAATTATAGCTAAACAATTGGAAAAGGTTGCAAAGACAAACTGTGCATGGGGCTTGAGAGATAAGTAGACTACTAAAAGCTCTTTCTCCATTAGTACCAATTTAGAGAAAGCCAAGATAAATGAAGAGATAATGCAAGAGTTGGATCGAATCATACTAATGTGGGGTTGTTGATGAAACAGAGTCAAGAGCTAGTGAATGCAGTGAATCATTAGCCTCCACGAGCACCTATGTATGAAGAGACCTACTATGAAGAGGATACATGCTTTATAACTTATCATATAGGGGGTTGCTAGACCAACGCCCAAGGGTCCAATCAAGTCTATTAATGCCAAAGTCAAGGGAATCAAGGTCAGAACTTCAACATAGACAATGGTTTAAGGGATAAAAACCTAGGTGGATACTATGATATAAATAATAGGCATGGATGGGTATAAGAATGGTCCATATGTACCACCACATAATTGTAATTCTGGGGCTGGTAGTTTGACGAATGAGGAAATGTTTGATAGATTGTTGAAGAAGGTTGACACTTAGGATGAGACCTTGAGGGGGATGAAATTTGACATCTCAAGCATTAACTAGAAGATTGAGTCTCATTCTGTGGCTATCAAGCAGCTGGAGCAAAAGTTTAGTCAGATGTCTACTAAGTTAAACCAGCGTCAGAAGGGTACATTACCAAGAAACATAATGCAGAATCCAAAGAATGATGAGTAGTGTATGACAGTGATAACATGGGGTGGCAAGCAGACTATTGACCCACTAATGCTAATAGTTGATGATAAGGTTTCGTGAGGATATAGTAGAGAGCAAAGATGCAGAGACTGGGGATGCTAACGCTAAGGATGGGGTGAATGATGAGGTATTAACTCCAAAGAAATTGAAACCCATACCTAGGCCCCCACCTCCTTTCCCTCAAAGACTCAAAAAGAAGATGTTAAAGTAGCTAGCTATCAATATTTCTCTCATTGAGGTATTAGAGAAATGCCCAGGTATGCCAAATTTTTTAAGGCCCTAGTGACAAAGAAGAGGACTCTGAGCCAAGAGCTTCAAGATTGCAGTGCTATTGCAACAAGGTCCTTAGTGCAGAAGAAAGAGGATCCTAAAGCATTCACTATACCCTGTACCATCACAGATCTGGACTTTGTGAAGCCATTATGTGACTTAGGCGCCAACATCAATTTAATGCCACTTGCAATGTTCAAGAAATTAGGCTTGGGAGCCCCTACTCCAACAAGCGTTCAATTGTTAATGGCTAATAGGACAGTGAAGAAGCCTGTGGGGATGTTGTATGACGTTTTTGTCAAAGTGGATAAGTTCATATTCCTTACAGACTTTGTGATTCTAGATTGTGAGGCGACTTTAAAGTCCCAATCATCTTGGAAAGGGTCTTTCTAGCCACTGGACGAGCATTAATGGACATTGAATCAGACCAAATCAAGTTTTGATTGAGCGATGAAGAAGTCTTCTTTAACATCTGTCAGTTTATGAGGATACTTGATGATTTGAAGATGGAAATATGGGCACTTAGCGATGTATAAGTAACTAAGTTGTCTAGGTACTGCCGCAACACTAAATGAGGCATTACTTGGGAATCAACCCAAGATATTTGTTATAACTTTTATGTGCTTGTTTTATTTATTCCTTTTAGAATCATAGTTAGTTTAATTTTCTTGTTTTTGGTTGTAATTTTGGATCAAGGATTGGTGAATTATAGCGTAATAGTTTGTTCTATGAAGAATATGCAAGAATAGGGTTAAGCCAGCAAACCAGTAGTGAAAAAGGAGAAACGTTAGTTCTACGACCGATTCTATGAGTTGTAATTCATACCACAGCCTGTATAGTGACCCGTAGAACCACTTCTAGTAAGAAAAAGTTTATGGATTCTAGTCCACAAGCTAATTTTATGATTTCTAGATAAAATAACGGGCCGTGAATGAGGCTCATGGACCACAAGTAAGATTCTAAACTTGCTAAGTGTTGGGGGCACTTACGAACCAGCTTACAGGCCGTATGTTTATGTACACCCCGTACGTGGACCCGTAAAGCCAAGACCTAAAAGCTAGGGTTTTAAAACCATGAAACCAAATCCTACGAGCTGTAAAAATTCTTACGTCTTATAATCAGGGTTTCGTGGGGTCAGAACCCCACTTAAACCTGACCTGATAAATGAAATAAAAAGGGGGTAATTACACCCTATCTTTCCATTATTTTTAAAACAACCAAGATCTACTTTCTTCTTCCCCAAGTCCGATCACCATCGATTACACCACCATATTTTCCAGCCAAATTTTGGCTAATTTCTGGTAGCGCATCACTGTTTCGATAAGCCTATTTTTCAAAGTTTGCAGGTTTTCGCTTTTAGTTCTCGATTAGCTTCTTACTACTTCGACATACATTACCTTTCAGAGTTTATTATTTTCTTAGATAAACTTGGTTAATGATTTGAGACATTGTTAAGGTTGAACCTCTGATTTTCTTGCCCTAATATTTAATGTTGGTGTGTGAAGGAAGAGTAACATGTGTTTATCACTGTGAAATTGCATGAATAAATCCTATAACATATTAATGGGTATTGGAATCATAGTGCAAAATTGTGCAATGTCCTTACTGAATGAGTTAAAACTAGTTACCTTATTAAAATCGATATGGTGTTGCATAATGACATATCGGGATGATGAAATTGATTAAATATACCATAAAAATAAGCTGTAGTTATGTATGTTATGATTTGATTTTGTGAAATCACTTGTTTCTTGGGACATATTGAAATAGCTTGCCAAAATTGATTAAGTGTCTTTGCAAATCAAATGATGACATGATACTTAAATGGTGGTTGTTTTAAGGTTTACATGTATCTAATTAGATTGGTGGTTGATAGAGGTATATTGGTGATAATATATGCATGCTTATGTTATGGGATGATTTTGGAATGCTTGGAATTTGTATTGAATGTGTTTACTTGGTTCTGAGTGCCATTGCTTTTATGATGCTTAAATTTGTGTACCCTATTATTGCGACCTAATCATCATGTTTAGATAATTACTACAATTATTTTGACTAGGATTTGGCTTTGAGTATGATTGTACATTGACCGTTGACTAGGATTTGGCTGTGATGTATGATTGTACATTGACCAATGGAACTGAAATGGTGACCTCAGACAACTCAATTTTCTAGTTTCAAGAGCATGAGGGTTTTCTACAGCTCGTAGATTAGTGTAAGACCCGTAGTTGCCCCTCATAAGTTGAAACCACATATTTGGTTTCTTGGGATGTCATAAGACAAATTCACTTACGGGTCATAGCCTATACTACGACCCGTAGGTAGGTTTCGTAGGTCCTTTACCTAGAGAATTAAAAGTATGGTAATGTACTTATGACTCAGCCTATGACTATAGTCTATTCTACAAGCCATAACTGGCCTCATAAGTACATTTCTAGTAAAAAAAGTTACTAAACCCTATTTCCTACAAAGGCCTTATACGACCCATTAATTACCCTGTGACCCGTAGGTGAGTCTTCATAGGCCCTTCTGTGTATACTTTTGTAAACTTTTTATTTTTCTCTTCTATGTTTGTAGGACTCATGTCTAGTTATATTGTGTTGATTTCTTGTATGATGGCTCCCAAACCAAAGAAGAGTATGATTCGGGCCCTCCAGACCTAATTACGTCGGCCCTCTAGACCTAATTACATCGGACATTGTAGCCTTTCCTCAAGCCAACAAATTAGTGGAGAAGCTTAACGTTTGGCCAGACGAGGGTGTTGAACATCAACACACTAGGATTGCTGCTAGACAAATAGTGCTACCCTAGATAGGTAATAGTTAATCGGCCTCCCTAGTCTGACGAGGAGACACCCAATAGAGCAGCTCCATACAAATGACAGACTTCAAAGAAGGGTCTCGAGCAGGGACAGGTGATTGAGATGAGTCTAATTCAGAAGATGAGTCTAGCTCTGAGTCCACCCCAGTACCAACGGCTCCTTCAATTTTATTGATGAGTAGCTGGTGTGACTGACGCATGCAAGGCATATATCATGAGGACATCTAGCACGATGAGGGGGGTCAATAGGCCCGTACTATATTTGAGGAGACATGCATGGTGACATCATGGCTTGATAGTGCTCCTACACTCAAGGACACCATGGCTCAGTATTATTTGGATTACTTTGCAGCCCCATCGGAGAAGTACTCCTCAGTGCCTGTTCGAGAGTCCTATACTTCATACACTGCTACTATCATGGAGTCGACCCCAAAAGGGAAGAGATTCCTTGCACAACCTGCATTACATATCATATGATAGTGAGAGGAGTTCCAATTGGTATATTCAAGGCCACCATCCATTGACTGTTATTCGATCCCAAGTACTAGGCTCCTATGACCATAGCAAAGTATGATTATCAGTTGGAGTAGACGAGGGACCGGGGTGTGATGAAAGATGTGGCGTGAAAGGCTGTTCTGATGAGGTGAATCATTAACCATGTAGTTGAGCAGGGCCAGGACTATGATTGGATTTCTACTTCAGCCACGATCGTGAAAGGCATCATTCAGCATTACCGATAAGATTTGGTGGGCTGTAGTACATTTTCAGATCTGGCTGACTCAGGTCGATAATAATTTGATACCGGATCGCGCAATTTTGGTTTTTAGAATCATTGGTGGCTATGATATTGATTGTGCTTGGTTGATAGCTGAGAAGATACACGAGAGAGCCCTGAAGAGTTCCACCTCTATTCCCTTCTCATGTTTAATTTATCGCTTATATATAGAAGCGGGGGTGGTGATTCTACACAATGTGGACACCATGATCGAGGTTTAGAGTACATTGGACACAATCCTGATTAAGGCTGATGAGAATCTTGCAGCCCTTTGATGAGTACCACAGCCACTCGTTCGTCTACCAGAGATGTTTGCCGCAACACAAGAGCCTCCTTTATCTACTACTACTGCTACCCTAGAGACTGAGGGCCCCCATAAAGATAGATGCTGAGAGACAGATGGGGCCCACCAGTACTTCTACTCCTGTACGAGAGGTTGTGCCTACATAACTTTCCTTCTCTAGCATGGTCTATGTGCTTGTACAGTTGATCTAGGCTCTGATGCAGCGATAGGTTCGCACTGAGTCTTATTGACTCAGTCACTACAGTAGATCAGACCTTGGGTTCGTCAGGCCATAATCAGAGGCTGGGGAGCACATTGATGCTTTTGAGAGGTGAATGAAGTAGAGCCTCAATTCATCCTAGCCTACTGATTTGAAACTATTCATGCGGAGCCAATAGCTCTATACTGAGATGAGAGCAACAACATTAGCAATGCTCATGCTTCCTACGCCCGACACTACTACTAAGGTAGTTGTTGATTTGGTTGTTATTGAGAAGACACCACTCTGTGTCCCTTAAGAGAGAACTCATTTTGAGGATGACAATCCAGATGTTGTGAGATGAGAGGCCGAGTTGCTGGAGATGGAGCAGTTCGAGGCCGCTAGACGTGGCTCCATTACAGATGAGATGGCCCAGAAGATACATGAGCTTGAGAGGGTGAATGATGCTGGACCTTCCAGACAGGCTGCCTATAATGTGGAGACCACAAGGCAGGTTGAGGATGGTCATACACAGCCAGAGACTGGCGCTTAGAAGCCCAAGTATGTCCCTTTTTGACCCCTATGCTTTGTTTTAGCTATATTTTGTTGCATTGAGCACAATGCAAATATTTTTTGATGGGGTATGGGTAGTTATAAGCCTCGGCAAAGTCTGAGTAACCAAGGCCTATAACTATCCTAAATTTTGGGTCCGCAGGATAATCTTGCCTGTGTTCTTTCCCAAGAACATTTATTTTCTATTGAACCAACATGTTTAGGATGTGTAAGTAGTATTTGTATCATATTGTAGTAAAATCTATGGAATATGTGTTATTAGTTAGTTTTGATAACAACCATGTGAAATCAGTGAGTGATAATATTTTTTGTAATAAGTGAGGTTTAACTGTGATAAAAAGCATGATGTGAGAGCCTGTGTTCATAATGTAACTAGTGCCAAGTGTTTGTGAGTCTTATTGCATGATTCGTATGCTGTGTTTCAATTTAAAACTTTCCCTATTACTTTGACTAAAATTAAGGGTTCATTGGTTAGGAAAAAATCTTAGGCCACTGTTTTTATTAGTCCATTTAACCTAAAATGACCAACCAAATGCTTGATGTATCCCATGATCCTAATGTTTGAGCTTTGCATGCACTCTTTTCTTTGTAGACATCTAAGTTACCAAGGCTTTTTGAATATATAATCTTGAAATTGATCTTGGTCCTTCATTGAGTATTGTGCACCTCGACTTAGGCAAAAAGCCTAAGTTGAGGGTGGCTACCAAAAGTGCCCCTGGTTCATAGGTTGGATATTGTGCACCTCAACTTAGGCCAAAAGCCTAAGTTGAGGGTGACTGGTATAAGGGAAATCACACTAAATGGGGATGGAATCTAGTGATGCATAAGAAAAGGGAAAATTTTGAAATAGGTGCAGGAAAAGCAAGCAAATGCTTAAAGTGTGAGCTAATATGAAAAAGAATCATGAGTAGCTTTGATCCACAACTAGGATTGTGGGAACCATGAAGAACTAACAAAGTAAAACTGGATAATTCATAATTATTTGGAGGTGTGTATGCATGTATTATTTAGCTCTCTTTATTTTGCATGTTTTCTGATGGTTGCCAATATTAGAACTCGCCTGGTGTTACTAACTAGACCAAGGTAGTAATGAATGAGAAAAGAGAATAATTAACAAGATTCAATTGATGTGTTCTTGGCTAATCAACAAAATTGGGCCAAGAAGAGGTTGTACTACGAGTAATAGGTAAGGGGTAGTAATGCACACTATGGAGATGGGTCAAGTCACTTAGTGAAATTCACCTCTCACCTTTGACCAAAGTGCTTGGTGAACTTAACTTATGGTCCTGCATGCTATACACTAGAAAAGAATTAGGTTATCCAGTGATACTGAGTTGGGGAATCATAGGGAACACAATACTCTAGTTTCTCTCAATATCGACTTCTCTCTTGTGTTAGTTAGTTTAGTTTTATTTTCCATTGATTAGTCCAAGCCCCCCTCCTTTAAGGAAGTAAGTTGGTTAACCACTTGAATTGCGATCATTGAATTCTCTTGAGTATTCCCTGTGGGTTTGACCCTAACCTATGTTAGGTTCTATTTCTTAACAATGACCACTTTATCCTCTAAAAAGGAGGAAAAACTTGGGTGACATCAACATTTTGATTCTGTTGCCAGGGAACACGGCTAGACTTAGTTGATTTATAGTAATTTTGGTGTTAATCCTTATTTCCAATATTTTACTTTTGTTTGTTGGTTTTGTTCTTTTTCAGGGTGTAAGTGTAGTGTATGCCCAACACACGAAGTCAAGGAAATCTCTTAACTCTGTTTGACGCAGAGATCCACAGAACTTTGAGGAGAATGGCCTAATACAATGCCATCAACATGACTAATGCAACTCTGAATAGGAACATTAATAAGGATGTTGAGAATGAGAACTCACGTCCTCTGGAGGACATTGCTCCACAGCCTCAGGATTTCAATGCCAACGCTTACTAGTGGAATCAATATAGGCTGAATCCTATGGCTATGGAGGTGACTAAAGCTATTGGATTTCCACCACCACCGACAAACACAAATTGCACAGTCTCGAGTGGGCTACTTCAGATGCTGTAGAGCTGTGGGCTATTTACGGGCTTACCATCGAAGTATTCTTATAGCCACCTACACAATGCGACATTCGTCTGCAAGAGTATGACGGGAACACAAAATCTATCTATGGATGTTGTGGGACTTTGTATCTTTCTATTTTCTCTTACAAGCAATGCATCATTATGTCTATCTGAGCTCCCACAGAGTTCGACCACTAGTTGGGAAGACTTGCAGAAGGCCTTTTTAGAGAGGTACTTGCCTAGATCGAAGAAGCTGAAGTTGAAGAACCAGATTAACAACTTTGAGCAACTACCTGGTGATGCAATCAGTACTACTTGGGAGCGATTCACCAAATGTCTAAGGAGCATCTCTGACCACAAGATAATTGATGATGCGTTGGTGGAAATCTTCTACCGTGCCTTTGATAAGAACAGTCAGGCTTGTGCTGACATTATCATGGGGGGCATGTTCTTGGATCAACCATTTGCAAGGATCACAGAGCGAACGGAAAGAGTGGTCAAGACAAATTGTGTATAGGGGCAGAGAGACAGAGCATCCACCAAAAGTTCATGTGATGTCAGTGTTGGTCCAGCAAGCAAAGTTCAATGAAGATATCATGCAATAGCTTTCCCAAATTTACACAAGTATAAAGGTGATGATGAAGCAGAAGCAAGAGCGAGTAAATGCAGTGGTTCATCAACTTCCACGTGCACCCATGTATGATGAGCCATATTATGATGAGGACACATGTTTTGTATCTAATCAGATGGAGGGTTTTTGGACCAACGCGTAAGGGTCTAGTCAGGACTATTGGAGCTAAGGTCAGAATTTTAATAGAGATGGAGCTTACAGGGATAACTGCTGAGATTACTATGACAGGAAAAGGGGTCTAGAAAGAGATGCAGATTGGGGTCATAGAGAAAGCTTCAGAAATGGTCCTTATGTGCCAACACATAACCCGACACAGGTGCAAGCAGTTCCAGAATTAAGGAGATGTTTGATCGCCTATTGAAGAAAGCTAAGACACAGGATGAGACTTTGAGGGGCGTGAAATTAGAAATTTCTACTATAAATTAGTATATTGAGTCTTACTCTGTGGCTATCAAATAGCTGGAACAACAGTTTGGTCAAGTGTCAACTCAACTTAATCAATGTTAGAGGGGTACATTGCCTAGCAACATAGTTAAGAATCCTAAAAGTGAAGGGTAGTGTATAGCGGTTACTTCTCGGGGTGGCAAGAGCACCATTGATACTCCCATGCCCATTGATGAGGAAGATGATTGAGAGGAGATGGTTGCGGCTAATGGTGCAGAGATAGGAGATGATCGTGGAAAGGATATGGTGAGTGAAGCTGTTGATGCACCACAAAAGTTGAAGCTATTCATAGGCCTCCTCCTTAATTCTCTTCTCTCAAAGAATCAAAAAGGGGAAGGAGGAGGGCAAATTCAAGCACTTTCTTTCCATGCTGAAACAATTCTCCTTCAATATTCCTCTCATTGAGGCACTGTAGAAGATGCCTGGGTATGCTAAGTACATGCCCCTGAACGGAAGGAAGGAAATCTATTTTGAAATCTTTCCTAGCTACCGGGGAAGGGGAGGTGGAGCTAGAACTTTTTGTATAATATAATAATGAAATCGAATCGAAGCTGTAATTGCATATTAATAATAATATAAGTAATATCGGTATAGAATAGAAGGACTTGGTTAGTAAAAAGCATAATGTGAGTCAAGAGCTCCAACATTGTAGTTCTATGGCAATGAGGTCCTTGGTTCAGAAGCGAGAAGATCCGGGTGCTTTCACTGTACCCTGCACCATTAGAGATGTGGAGTTTGCAAGGGCACTATGTGATCCATGTTCTAACATTAATTAGATACCCCTTATGGTCTACAAGAAGCTTGGATTGGGAGCCCCTACTCTGACAAGCATGCGATTGTTGAAGGCAGATTGTACGGTGAAGAAGACTATAGGGATACTATATGATGTGTTAGTAGAAGTTGAAAAGTTCGTATTCCCCTCAAACATTGTGATCTTAGATTGCAAAGTTGACTTCGCCATCCCAATCATCTTGGGAAGACCTTTCCTAGCAACTAGGTGAGCGTTAGTGGTGAAACGCCCCTCATGTGCTGTGGAAGGCCCCATAATCGTAATTTTCTGATATCTCAAAATCTGCGCGGGATTTTGAAAATTCAAACTTCATATTCTCGATCAGGGGGCATAATTGTTTGGGGAATGGGTATAACCCTTTAAGAGGACCTGAAGTGAACAATAATTTTCAATGATTTTTGAATTCTAGTGGCTGTCCGCGACGCGTCAAGGGCGCGAACTGGTATAGTTCTTAGTCGGGCCAAGGGCGCGGACCAATGTATTATTTTCTTTGGTTTTCTTAATTCACCCACTGCCATTGGGGTCATAGCCTCATGCCCACTTAAATGTGAAATCACCCATACTTAGCCATTTTTCAACTCTATAACTTACGAAAACCCTCTCTAAAACCTCTCAAAGACTCTATCAATTGTCTCATTCAAATCTAAGAATTTCAAGCTCAATTTAGGGATTTAAGGATTCATTTCAAGCTCTAAGTCTACTTCAAGTTTACCTCAAGGAATTCAACGTTTAAGGTATGTGGGTCTTCATCCATGGGTCCTTTCACCCATGGAGCCGAACCTTCTCTTTTTATGAAAATTGCATATATTCAAGTTGAATAACCTATGGTAATCTCTTATTATGAAGTATGAAAATAAATCATGTTGGGGCTTTATCAATTATTGATTGATTATGCATGAATGTCTATTTCAAGTTTATTCCATGAATTGATTATGTCTATTGAGACTATGCATGTTTTGAGTTATGAAACTATGAATTATCATGAGCTTTTGTGATGGATTTAAAGGTACCTTACATGAGAGTTTACTACATGTTGGTTGGTTGAACTTCATTGAGTTTATTCATCTTATTGAACTCTTGAATTGCATGATTTTGAACAAGTATCATGAACCCACCATGTGTTCTATAAAATGACATGACAAGAATTCTCAAGTTATTGATGATCTAATACATAATTTACAATTCAAGTGACTATATGATGATTAAGGGCTTCAAGAATGTATTGCATTCATGAAAAGTATCGATGATGTTGCAAGTATCAAGCTTAGCAGCATTTTAAGATTTTTACCTCTTATGAGCCATTCATGTTAAAGCAAAGGTTCATGTATGATTATGACCTATTCCCATGTTCAAGTTAGGTTCACTACTAGAGGTCAAGCATGTTTATGAGCTACTCAATTCTTGATCTTACAAGCTATTCATGGTATGGTTAAAGTATGATTATTTCAAGTATTCCATGGGATTAAACTTAGCACCGATAGATTAGATGTCGGCGTGGACTATCTTAAAGGGTCCATACAACTTTTCTCAAACTATGTGCCACCATAGGATTATGATTATTACCCTTGCTATACTAGTGAATCCACCTAGTGCACTTTATCATGAAATCCTTTCTGAAAATGGGTCATGTTCCCGTAAGGAGGGTTACTTCATATGAAATGGGTCAAGTTCCCGAAAGGTGAAGTATGGTTCACCTTGGCAAGTAGACCACCTCTCTATAGATGAGGGGTATTTATCGGGATTCCAAGTTGTAGCTCGCTTGGTTTTACTCAGGTTGATTAAGGTCTCTTCCCGCATATGTATGGTATATTATGCAAGTTGAATGATTTACGAGCATAGTTTACTACAAGAATTGATCATGCATGCCATATTGAGATTATATATCCATTGCTTATGATTATGCACTTTGAGTATATTGGCTTATGTCTTTGTTCCATTGCATCCACATACTTAGTACATTCAAACGTATTAATGCATTCTCTATGCCTACATGATACTACCATGTGAGGACTAGAGCTCATTTTGATCATCCTCCTCTACGTGGCTAGCTCGATAGTTCAGAGAAAAGCATTGGTGAGTCCTTGAGTCCAAGGATAATATCTAAGTTACTCTTTCTATGTTGAGAATTCTTTATGTTGAACACTTGTTATTATGGGGGTTAGCCCGGAAAGTGTCTTGGCCCCCGCTCCTTTCCAAGTTAGAGGTGTTGTTGGATATTATGATGTATTTATGCCATGAGCTTTACTCTTTTATTGCTTTTATAAATATCAAGATTTCCCTTAGTCCTGCTTCCCTTTTAATTATATCTTGTAATGCTTACATTGCTTTCGCGACTAAGGATGTGTGCTTGATATGCTAAGAGCTTGTTTGGGGTCCCTTCGGGTTCCCCATTCGCCATGTCATGTCCAGGCCCTAGGCTTGGTAATGAGAAAATTGGTATCGAGCACTAGGTTGTTAATTTTCTTAGGAAATCCAGCACACCACATCGATTAGAGTCTTATTCATAGTTGTGAAGCGCGACACAACTATGAATGGGAGGCTATGAGGCGTTCAGGAAATATTTCACTTCTTCATGGTCTATATCGTTCTTTAGGTGTGAATGTAAGGCTTTTCCCCAATGAATGATCTTTGTTCTTCTAGATCATACTGATACCAAGGGCAAGACTTAAGAGAGCCTATATTCCTGAGGAGCAACCAACCCCTCCCACTCCTTAAGCTCCTCAAGATGGAGGGGTAGCCCATGATGAGTTCCGGGATACTATCACAATGTTGGCCCATGCTATGACCAACCAAATGAACCAAGGGGCCAAGTCCCTCATGCTCCCACTCCGGCGTCAAGGGTGAGGGATTTCACAAGAATGAATCCATCGGAGTTCGATGGGTCCAAGGTAGAGGAGTATCCCTAAGAGTTCATTTATGAGTTGTATAAGGTGCTATCTATCATGGGGGTCAATTTGGAGGAGAAAGCAGAGTTAGTAGCATGCTAACTCAAAGATGTGACCCAAATTTGGTTTACCCAATGGAAATTGGAGAGGAGAGATGACGATGTTATTCCTTGGGAGAAGTTCAAAGCTACCTTCATCAACTAGTTCTTCCCTATAGAGCTTAGTGAAACGACTCCAAAAAGTGCCCGAAAATGTGCCATGAAAGTGCCCATAATCGAAATTTCTATATATCTCAAAATTCATGCATGATATCGAAAATTCAATTTAATATTCTTATTCAGGGGGCAAAGTTGAGTCAAAAATGGGTATAACTTGAATTTTAGAATACCCGTAGTGAAAAAGGAATTTCGCCTATTTTGCTATTCCAGTAGCAGTCCGCGACTGCTCCGCGATGCGGATCTGTTGCAGACCAGTGTATTCTTTTGCCAATTTTTCTAATCTCGGTCCAAAGATTTTGGGTCTTGGGTCTTGGGTGTTGGACCTAAACCTTCCTATGCATAAAAGTACCTATACTAAGCCATATTTTAATACCATATCATACAAGACATTCCCTAATAATCTCTCTAACAGTTAGACAAATATTTCACCCAAAATTCAAGTGCCAAATCTCATTCCAGATCTTAAGAAATTCACCCAAGCTTCAAGTCTCTATTCAAATCTTCTTCAATGAATTCTCCATATTTAAGGTATGTGGGTTTCAACCATTGGGTCCTTTCACCCATGGTGCCCAAGATTCCTTTTTACATCAATTTCATGTTTCTAAGTTGATTTACTTATGAGTCTTACTTACTACGAATTTGACTATGAACTATGTTGGGGTTTCATAGAAGTGTGACTGTTTAAGCATGTTTTGAACTTTGAATCCATGATCTATCTTGAGATTTGAAGGGTTTCAATGTATATTGCATGAGGGTATTACCAAGTATTGGTGGATTGATTTACTTTAGGTTTTATTGCATGATTTCATCCTTGAATTGCATGGTTTTACATTAGCATTACATAGCCACTAAGTGTTTGACAAAATGTCTAGTTTAGGGTTCTTGGACTATTGATGATCCATTGCATGACCTATGATCGTGAGAGTGATCCCGGAGGTTGTCATGGCCCCTGCTCCTATCTATGTGTTAGAGGTGTTGTTGGAACCTTATGATATGTTAATCCTATGCTATTTGCTTATTATGTTCCTATGGAATCAAGGATGTCCCTTAGCCCCATATTCCCTTTTTACTATTTCTTATTGTTGTTTTATTGCTTTCGCGACCAAGGATGTCTAATGATATGCTAAGATGCTTGCTTGGGGTCCCTTCGGATTTCCATTTGCTGTGTCACGTCTAGGCCCTAGGTCCGGGTTGTGACAAACTTGGTATCAGAGTAATAGGTTGTTAATGGTCCTCAGCATCCAACACACCACATTGACTAGTGTTTTATTCATGGTTGTGCTATGCACCACAACTATGAGTAAGAGGCTATGAGACGTTTTAGGAAATTTCCCCTTCTTCATAATCTATGTCATGCTATTTAAGTTAGCTAAGGTTTTATCCTCTAATGAATGTTCTTTTCTATTTTTAGATTATGCCTAACTCAAGAGCAAGAAGGACCCGGACTCTTGAAGAACAACCGGCTAATGGAGAGCTCTAGTTTGCTAGCTCAACCCGTGGCTAACCATGTCAACCAAGGGGCCCAAGCACTTTATGCTCCTACTTTGACATCTCAGGTGAGGGATTTTATGAGGATGAACCCACCAGAGTTCAATGGGTCTAAAGTGGATGAGGACCCTCAAGAATTTATTGATGAGGTATACAAGGTGTGGCAATCATGGGTGTTAGATTGGAAGAGAAGGCGAAGTTGGTGGCTTACCAACTCAAGGGGGTAGCCTTAATATGGTATACTCAATGGAAGGAGGAGAAGGGGAATAACAATGTGATGCTTTGGGAGGAGTTTAAGGTGGCTTTCCTCAACTGGTTCTTTCCTCTTGAGCTTAGGGAGGCTTAAATAATGGATTTCATGAATTTGAAGCAAGGATTTTATGAGTGTGAGGAAGTATGTCCTCAAGTTCAACCAACTCTCCTAATATTCTCCACAATTAGTTGTCGACCCAAGGTCTAGAATAAATAAGTTTGTGATGGGTGTATCCGATTTGGTGAATGAGTAGTGTCGCACTACTATGTTGATTGGTGACATCGACATGTCTCTCCTAATGACCTATGCCAAACAATTGGAAGGGAAAAAGTTGAGGAAGAGGAGTAGTGAGGCCAAGAGGGCCTGTTTTGATGGTAAGTTCCAAACTCATAAGGGTGGCTGGTTTCACCAAGGCCAACGGTCTTCCCATGTTCCTAATGGTAGATTTTTTCATGACAACCCAACACCCTAAAGAGGTGGTGGTGTGTTGCACCGAGACTTATGTGCCAAAGATGTGGTAGAGGCCATGATGGCCCATGTTTGAGGGACACCAATGCTTGCTATAGTTTTGGACAAGTGGGTCATAAGAAGGTGGATTATCCTCGGAATCAACACCAGGGTAAAGATGTTCGCCCATAAGGCCGGGGTACTAATGTAGTTCCTTTGGGGAGAGGAGGCCAACAAGGTGGTGCCCCAAGGCATAATCGGTTCTGTAACAACCCCAAAAAAAGTGTCTCAAAATGTGCCTCGAAAGTACCCAGAATCATGATTTCCATATATCTAAAAATTCATTTGTTATTTCAAAAATTCAACTTCATATTCTTGTTTAGGGGGCAAATTGAGTGGGGAATGGGTCTAACCCAAATTATAGAGCAACCTTATCAAATCTGAAAATCGCAAAGAACATGATTTAGGAGTGTCAACTTTGAAGGAGCATATCTCTTAGCACACAAAGCACTGGGTAGCCCATAACTACCAAATTAAATCCCTTTGAATTAGCTTTCAAACACACTTGGTTTTACCTCATTTTGAGTTCGGATGAAGGATTTATGCCCCTTTTTGTAGAACTTATTTGTGCAGAAAATGCATATTTCAGTGTGGTTTTCGTGTCGCCTCCGTGACGCACCCCTGTTGTTTTTGGAGCCTGTTTTAATTTTTTCGATCCAAGACTTATAAGTCTTTGGGCCTAAGGGTTCCCAAACTTGAAAATACATTTACTTAGCCTTATTTCACCCTCATATCATCCTAAACATTCCCTAATACTCACTCAAACTCGTAGACTCATATTTCACGCTAAATTCAAGTCCTAAACTCAAGACCAATCTTAATGATTTCATTAAGTATCTCATTCAAGCTTCAAGTTTCCATTTCAAATCTTCTTCAAGGGTTCTCCAAAGTCAAGATATGTGGTGTTGAACCATTGGGTCCTTCCACTAATGGTTCCTAAGCCTCTTTTTTACTAATATTGCATGATTTAAAGTTGATTTTATATGTGGGTCTTGTATATTAAGAAATTTACTGCATAGTGATTTGAGTTCATGATAGTATGGTTGTTTTAGCACGTTCTGAGCTTTAAAACTTGGATCTAATGTAAGATTTGATGAGGGGTTTTGATGTGTATCTCTTGAGGGTGTTGCAAGTTGTTGAGTGATGGTTTTACAATGAATTTTATTGAATGATTTCATCTCTAAATTGCATGGTCTTTTACCCCCCATTACACACCCACCAAGTGTTTGATAAAATGTCCGGCTAGAGTTTCTTGAGGAATTGAAGGTCCAATGCATATCTTATGAGTTGAATGGTCTTATGATGATTATATGATGATGGAATGATGAATAAATGATTGTATGCATATGACGTATAATGAGGAGAGGAAGTGTAGGTATATGATGACTTTGTGATGATGGTAGTGATGTCTATATGAGTTGTTTTCATGGAGAAGTACCTATGGTGTTGCATGTTGTTGATGGGTTCTTATGTTTGTTGTGTTCTTGGGAAAATAAGTAGTTCTTTCTTGATGATTAGAATATAATGGCTTGATGAGCTAGTTATATGATCTCTATCGAAAAGGCCATGCTGTAAAGTAGAAAGACTAATAGTTCCAATAAAAAAGATTATATCGTGAGGTATAGATACCCTACCGAAAAGGCCATTCCATTAGGTAGAATAACTAATAGTTCCTACCAGAAAGATCCTATCGTAAGGTATGGATACCTACTGAAAAGGCCATGCTGTAAGGTAGAATAACTAATTGTTCCTACTGGAAAGATCATATCGTAAGGTATGGATGCCCTACCCAAAAGGCCATGCCGTAAGATAGAATAACTAATAGTTCCTACTTAAATGATCATATCGTAAGGTATGGACACCCTATCAAGAAGGCCATGCCGTAAGATATAAAGACTAATGGTTCCAACCGAAAAGGTCATATCGTAAGGTGTGGACATTCTATTGAAAAGGCCATGCCAGAAGTTAGAAATGAATCATGTTTCCTACCCAAAAGATGATATCGTAAAGTAGGGGACATCTTATACTACTTACCAAAAAGACTATATCGTACGGTAGGGGTATTGATAACACTATCCAAAAAGGTTTTACCATAAGGTGAGTGGGGGTCATTTGGCCCATTTCATGAAGGTTGGTACAAAGCAGTTTGAGTATGTTTCTCATATTGAGTCTATATTCCTTGATCATGACTTACTAGTATGTTTTATCTTGAGCATTGAGCATGCATGCCACATTGATGTTATGCCTATCCTTTGCTTACAATTATGGATTTTGATTATGTTGCCTATCTCTTGCTAGCATTGCATTCCACATACTTAGTACATTCAAACGTACTAATGCATACTCTATGTGTACATGCTGTTACCATGTAGGAACCGGAGCTCCTATTGATTCATCCTGTAGCTGGACAAATTGTTCAAGTTAGCCTTTGGTGAGTCCTCCATTTCGGGGACAATGACTATTCTCTTATACTATATGCTAAGACTATCTTTGTTTTATGTATGTATTAACTATGAGGGTGAGCTCGGTTGCTTG
>JAPFFP010056644.1:0-28351 GCA_026153255.1 Solanum medicagineum | reverse complement strand
TCAACTTAAATGTACACTCCGACCACACTTAAGCACCGCGAACTCACTTCGACTTAATTAATTTACGGGGTCTAACATTGAATAGCCGAATTGTTCAACAATATCAGCTTATACTTTTGCACTTTGAATATTTTTATTATTTATTATTATTGATATACTATTTTATTAGGATACATGTGCAGTGCAAAGCATGTGTGCGAAAACTAGTATTATTAAAAATGGAAAGATTCAAATGCAATGTTGAATTACTATTTTACACTTATACTAAATTAAAAAAAATTAATTAATAGTAAATAGTAAAATTTTACTTTTGTAGAAGCTGAATTATATTATGAATAAATAAGAAGTTTAACCATCTCTATTTATAAATTAAATACTTGCATCACTAATGCTCCACATTCCAAAAGTTGAAGTGTTTTTTTATCCTTAATCTAAAGATCAATCTTTTATTCAATTATTAAATTCAATATGTTAGAGCAAGCTTTCATCATTTATTTATTCACAAAAAAATTCAGCTTGAAAGTATTATCTGTAACAGTAAGAAATAATTATTATATCAATTTAAAGTCTTAGAGACAAAAAAGTAAAGGGGAGCCTTGGAACAACAATGAATTGTCTCTGTATATTCTCTAGGCCATGTGACTGAGCTCTACATACCCTGTTAACGTAAGATACTTTATACATCAGATAACCTCTTTATTGAGAGGAGAAAGAAAAGTCCACAAGATTAATTAATAGTTGGTGTATAGACTTTGGCCAAAAAAACAAATGTAACCATCCAAATGTGTTTGAAGACTATTTAATTTAATAGTAGTTAAGTAAGAAATAGTTATTTTATTAATTTAAATTCTTAGAGAAAAATAGAAAATGAAAGATTTTAAAGAGTATTAATTGGTGTATAAGAGTCTAAAGAGTATTAATTGGTGTATAATCTTTGGAAAAAATCTCTCAAGTCTAAAATTCAAAAAAGATTTAATTAGTCAAAAATAAGAGTAATAATTGGTGTATAGACTTGAGAAAATGAAAACATTACAATTCAAAATTCCAAAACAATATTGATTGGTTAGAATAGAAGTGTAGTTTGGTATAAAGACCTTTAGCTGTCAAGTAAAAAATACCAACTTTTTTCTGAAAATCTAGAAGGAGATTTGCTAATTTTTTTAAAAAATCTTTGTATCTTCATCATGTTCTATTTTACCATCAAGTATCTATGCATCAATACAAATATCAGTCAAAATTATAGGATTGAATTAGAATAAAAACATGAATTGAATTGGAATAAGTTCGATAACTGAATCTATGGTATGCATACACATAATTATGTAATTGCTTCAATTATCTATACCTTAGAAACCAAACATAAGCATTTTTTGTTTCTCTGAAATGCTATTAAAGTAGTAGGTTCCTAGATGTTTTTTCTCTCTCGGATTATCTCTGCAATAAGATAAGAGGTATGTAACCCCCAATTTTTTTTTAAGCTGAGACTGAGCCATCCTTCATATGATGTAGGATTTTAATTAATGATTCTTAATTGAGTATAAATGTTACAGTCAATTTCTTAATGTTGTAACAAAATTGGAGATGATCTAAGGTCACACGAACCCTCTAGTATGAAGTTAAGCTAAAAACTTTCTTAGGTTTGAGTTCTAACGTAAGATTTTATAAAAATTAGATGGACTAAATTTAGGTTGTATATACATGCTAGGATGAACTCCTAAGTACTTAAAGTATATTAGATGTGATTTACAGTTATAAGGGATCTTTTACATCAAGCCAAGTCCAAAGAATTTCTAGCAACTAAGTTGTCGTATGAGTCAATAGAAGGGTCAACTTCAAATGATCATATCTCCTAAAGTATAATAAATTACATGATCCATAATATATTAAATCAAATATAATTGAATTTAGCTTTCTAATTCATCTAATGTCTCCTTAATCAGAGTTCGGAGTAGAAAGTTATTACCATTCTAGTGAAGGAGTGCAGAGCTGTGTGAAGATCCGCGCCCGGAGCCCGTCAAGGACCTGACGCGGACCCTTACTAGATAAGCTATGATGTTTTTTCTTTTTATTTTAAGGGCACTTTCATCCTGCAACCTTTGGGGTCTATTTAAGGTCCTAAAATGCATAAAACATTAGTTTTCATAATTAAAAACTCTCTCCTTCATTCCTACACATAAACCTAAAGAATCATCAAGAAAGTCATCAAGTTAGGATTAGTTTCAAAGATTCCTCCTCAAGGTAAGTTATTCTTCATGAATTTCAAGCTACCCAACCAAGATTTCTTCATCTATTCATGAATCTCTAATAAAATCTTAAATCATAACCTAGAATTTCAAGAAAATGAACTCAAGAATCCCAAGAAAGGATTTCTTTATTCTTCTTTCTCAAGAATATGGGGTTCTTCATCGGGAACTCTAAAAATTCTAGTTAAGAACTTAAGAATCAAAGAGATTTCCTTCAACCAACGTCCTTCCAAATTCTTTCACTCTAAAGGAACTACCAAGATCCAGGATTTTCTCCAAGCAATCTAGTACTCATCAAATTTCGATGGTAATATCAACTTTTCAGGTATGTAAGGCTACCCATAGCGTTGGACTGAGTTCGTCCATGTGCCCCACATGTTTATTCTCCATAATTGAGATCAAATAGAGTTCTACCCTAATTCTTGAATTCAAAATGAGTTAATTCCTCTTCCATTGAGTTAGATATATTATGCACTGAGATTATAATTATTATTATATCTTATATTCTTAGAATTTTCGTTCGTGGATACTTTCCCGTAAACCATAAGGAAGTTGATGATCATGACTTTCCTATACATTCTTTAATATTGAGATTGATGATTTTTCATGCATTAAACAAGTATTCTGAATAAATATTTTACATGTTCTAGTCAAGATGATGACTTTTCTATGCATTGATAAAAGAGTAATTTAAACTAATATTATATATGTACATGTTGGGGAATATGTTTTGATGAGATGATGCATGATTTAATGAGTTTTTGAAGAAAATCATGAGATTTACTAAAATCTTCTGCTAAATTGGGGTCTTAAGTTGAGATACTACTTTTAATTGTTAAACTAGTTAAACCGCAAAGCTACTACAAAAATGTTTGAATCTTAATATCTTGCTTCAAACTCAAGTAAAGTATTAGTATAAGTATTTTATGAATAGTAAAGCATGAAGCCTATGAGTTTAGACAGTTTTGAGAAAATCTAAGGGACTGTCAAGTTGGGCTAAGTCCCAAAGAGAAGAAAGTAATACTTTGAGCAAGAATATTCTTTCAAGTATGAGCATATAATTAATAAATTTTGGAGTAGTATTGATCACCAATATGAGTGAGAGTAATAATAATAACTTGAACTTATAAACTACGTAGCTAGCGTAGGATAGGATTGTACCAAGGTAGAACTCCTCACTCGCCACTGAGATGGCCCAGTTTTGGGATGGATCCACTCCCACAGTTTTCATTCCTTATCCCGGCAAAGTATGGGACTGCTCTGGCAGCATTGGGCAAGACGCTGTATCATCATGAAGCTCATAGTGATGGTTCTCGGTTAGAGAAACCCCCAAAGAAGTAAAGTTTATTATTTTACACACTGAGATTTATTATTTCTTTATTAAAGTACTTCTTTTTATTATTTTGCATATTTAATTGAGTTGAGCTATCTGGAGAGCTAAGCATTTGAGTATCATAATTCTTATATATTGAGTTCTGTTCATTAATGCATTAAAGTCAGTATTTCTTTATATTATGTTGCACTTTTAAACAAGTTCAAAAACATAGTTTTACTTGCATGATATACTTTTGTCAATTAAGTTATCTCAAAGTTCAATTTTAAAGTGAGTATCCTGTTCTTAACACTTTTTGGCCACCTTACATACCATACATTCCATGTACCGAAGCCACTCGTTCTGCATCGTTTCATGATGTAGGTAAAGGTTTTAGAGATCCTCAGCAAGCACTTCATTGAAGATCTATTCAGTCGCAGACAGTGGTGAGACCTCCTTACTTTTGGAGGAACCCTTTTATTTTTAGTTTATTCCTTTTTTATATTGTCTTGAGTAGCCTTAAACATGTCTTGGCACCTTCTTATGAGTTGATAGAGGCTTCATAGACTAAGTTAGATATAGAATAGTAGAGTCTGTCTTACTTTCAGAGTCAATTTTGAAAAACTATTATTATTTATTTCAATTGAACATTGAGTTATTTTAATACAAAATATAAAATTATTTTACATGAGAATTTGTATACCCACTTGAGTACTTTCTTTTGTTTTGTTAAATCTTCTACTAATTGTATAAGTAAATTGAGCCAAGTGGTTCGCTTGGGAACCAACAATGGTTTTTGAGTGCCGACCACGTCCAGGGTATAGGCTCGGAGCGTGAAAAACTTGGTATCAAAGCATAGATTTCAAGTGTCCTAGGGTGTCTATGAAGTTGTGTCTATAGGAACTTATTTATGGTGGTGAGGCCCCACTTTCATAAATGAGGGACTATTGACATTTAGGAAAAGTTTCCCCTTCTTTCAAATTCTAAACCATGCGATAGAGCTATTTCCTAAAAAAATCTATGATGATTCATGCGTTGCTCTAAACCTTTCGACTATTCCTTGTTCACGAGGTGATAAAGGTAGCAATGTTCAAACTCTTACTGATGAGACCCCCAGAATAAGTAATTAGAATGGTAGAGAGACTGTACGGGGCTTGAAGGAAGCCGACTAGTGTGCTAAGTTTATTGACTAGAAAGAGTGCACCATTACTCATATGAATCATGCATTTGAGTTAGCACTAGATGAACCCAGACCCTCTTTTTCAAAACTTGCTTCCGATGTTACCCATTAGAGAGAAACTTATGTCTCTAAAGAGTTTAATGTCACCACTTAAGAGTGAGATGTGAGGTCTCATAAACCCTGAGTAGAATTGAATCATCCCTGAGTTCGAAAGATGATGATGGGAAGAAAGGGACGAGACAGCAAGAGTGATGGCTGATTGAGGTTTGTGACTAGAGTTACGTATCTATTAGGTAAGTAATAACGTGACGACTCGATTGCCATAAGTTTTGACGAAAGAGTAGTAAGTACCCTTTGACTTTCATGATGAGGTATAGAGAAAGAGTTATTGTCAAAATTTGTTAGAACGTGGTTAAAACTAGAAGGAGGTTTATGTTGATATGTTATTAGTATTCATACCATTGAGGGTGAAGTATAGATGTTGAATAGGGGAATATAGTGATTTCAATGTGATAGATCTAAACTAGGCATATGATTCCGAAGTGATAGCCCTATGAGATTCATAGAGTTAGGAGCTTAGCCAGATGAGGACATAGTGAATGGTTGAGTGGTACTTGAGTTATGAAGAGGGGATGTGCAGATTGAGTATTTGCTATGAGATTTTAGTAAGCCTATATTCCTAATGTTTACCTAGTAGTTGTAAGTTGGTGTGATATTAGAGAGGTATGTGATAGATGCACGTGTTAGTACTAGACCCTAAACTTGAATTTTGAGGAGTAGTGTGAAAGAGGAGATAGTATCGCGAGAGTGATAGTCTTAGTTGGAGATTTTCCCTAAGAGGTTTTCCATGGTGTATGAAGATGCTAAATTATAAGGAAACTGATGTTATGGGCAGGGTACAAGTGCCCCTTAGGTAAGACTCGTGAAATGAGGATAATATGTACCTATGATTGTGTAAAGATATGTGAAGCTTTAAGTTACGACAGCTATAAGAATCTAGATAATATTTTTGAGTTGTCAATGTGGAGTAGGTTGATTAAGCATTCTTTGCCATCCCTGTAAATGAGTCGATCGGGGCTTATGGATAGATGATGAGGAGTTCTCCATAATAGTCTAACTTTTATACAAATGAGTTTATAGGAGCAAAAAAGTTGAATGTTTCCAGGTAAAAAAATAAAAGAAGAGGTTAGATTATATAAGTTGTGGAGAGTGGTTATGTACACCAATAAGAGTAGCAAATATAGGAAGATTTCCACAGAGACAGGGGGAAACTAAGAGTGGTATTTTTGAACAGAGTCTTAGAGGCTATTTTGTATATGTTTCTATAGTATAACAAAAGAATTTAAGATATTGTTGTGGATAGTGATTCCCTTACCATGTGGAGATATGTACGTAAAGCTTAGAAAGGTGAATTGATTCGCAATCTTAGAGAGACGACCTTTGAGCTAAGGGGGAGATGATGAGGTGATGAAGTAGAGTAGATCTTGAGTTTTCGGTAGAGATAGGCTGATCAAGATAAGATATCAATCCTTTTCCATCTCATATAGTCCTTGTACTTCAGTCAAAGTGATATGTCATTCCTGTCTGGTCTATGAGTGTCATGCCTATAGCCTAGTCCTATGCACATTATGTTGATTCCCATTCATGCTGAGTTTCAAGATAAGAAGTGACCTTACCTCATGGATCTAAGAGTTTCTAGTCCTATGCTTAATGAGATGTGATAGAGTTTTACACTGCGTATAGTTTTGTGGACTCAGAGTGATTTTTTGATAGATGAGGGAGATTGTACTTCATTATGAATATCCTTAAATAAGATTTCTTGATTTAATCATGCTAACAATCTTCATTCCTAGCCCTTTAACTAATCCTGCTTTGATCAAAGTGTTGATGATAGTAGAGGAGTGATGGTTGATGAGTTGAGAAATTGACTGATTAAGTGAGTTTTGAGAGAAGTTCTTATTGTTATTCGTGCCTTGATATCTACCTTTACTCATCATTCAGGATGAATGATCCCAAGGGGGAGATAATGTAACCGTCCAATTTTTTTTAAGTTGAGACTGAGCCATCCTTCATATGATATAGGATTTTAGTTAATGATCCTTAATTGAGTATAAGTGTTAAAGTTAATTTCTTAATGTAGTAATAAAATTGGAGATGATCTAAGGTCACACGAACCCTCTAGTACAAAGTTAAGCTAATAACATTCCTAGCGTTTGAGTTCTAACGTAAGACTTTATAAGAATTTGATGGACCAGTGACTTTTAGGTTGTATATACATGCTAGGATGAACTCCTAAGTATTTAAAGGATATTAGATGTGATATAGAGTCATAAGTGATCTTTTACATCAAGCCAAGTCCAAAGAATTTCTAGCAACTACATTTTCGTATGAGTCGATCGAAGGGTCAACTTCAAATGATCATATCTCCTTAAGTATAATGAATTTTGTAATCTGTAATATATCAACTCGAATATAATTGAATTACCTTTCCAATGCATCCAATTTCGCCTTAACTAGAGTTCGAAGTAGAAAGTTATTTCCATTTTAGTGAAGGAGTGCAGAGTTGTCTGAAGGTCCACGCCCAGAGCGTATCGCGAACCTAATGCGGACCCTTACTTAATAAGCTATGATATTTTTTTCTTTTTATTTTGAGGGTACTTTCATCCTAAAACCTTTGGGGGTCTATTTAAGGTCATAAAATGCATAAAACGTCAGTTTTCATAATTAAAAAGTCTCTTCGTCATTCCTACACATAAACCTCAAGAATCATCAAGAAAGTCATCAAGTTAGGATTAGCTTCCAAGATTCCTCCTCAAGGTAAGTTATTCTTCATGAATTTCAAGCTACCCAACCTAGATTTCTTTATCCATTTATGAATCTCTAATAGAATCTTAAATCATAACCTTGGGTTTCAAGAAAACAAACTCAAGAATCCCAAGAAAGGATTTCTTGATACTTCTTTTTCAAGAATGTAGGGTTCTTCATCAATAAATCTAAAAATTCTAAGTCAATAACTCAAGAATCAAAGAGATTTCCTTCAACCAATGTCCTTACAAGTTCTTTCACTTTAAAAGAACTACCAAGATCCAGGATTTTCTCCAAGCAAGCTAGTACTCGTCAAATTTCAATAGTAATATCACTTTTCAGGTATGTAAGGGTACCCATAGTGTTGGACTGAGTTCATCCACGCACCCCACATGTTTATTCTCCATAATTGAGTTCAAATAGAGTTTTAACCTAATTTTTGAATTCTAAATGAGTTAATTCCTCTTCCATTGAGTTAGATATATTTATGCATTGAGATTATAATTATTATTATATCTTATATTGTTGGAAGTTTCATTCATGGATACTTTTCCATGAACCATAAGGAAGTTGATGATCATGACATTCCTATACATTCTTTAATATTGAGATTGATGATTTTTCATGCATTAAACAAGTATTTTGAATAAATGTTTACATGTTCTAGTAAAGATGATGCCTTTTCTATGCATTGATAAAAGAGTAATTTAAACTAATATTATATATGTATTTTATTGAGTACAAAGAGTTACATATTGGGGAATATGTTTTGATGAGATGATGCATGATTTAATGTGTTTTTGAAGAAAAGCATGAGATTTACTAAAATATACATTTTGCTTGCACCATATACTTTTGTCAATTAAGCTATCTTGAAGTTCAATTTTAAAGTGAGTATCTTGCTCTTAACACTTTTTGGCCATCTTACATACCGTACATTATGTGTATTGATGCCACTCGGTGCTGCATTATTTCATGATGCAGGTACAGGTTTTAGAGGTCCTCAGCAAGCACTTCATTGAAGATCTATTCAGTCGCAGACAATGGTGAGACCTCCTTACTTTCGGAGGAACCCTTTTATTTTAGTCCATTCTTTTTTTATTGTCTTGAGCTAGCCTTGAACATGTCTTGGCACCTTCTTATGAGTTGATAGAGGCTTCATAGACTGAGTTAGATAGAGAATAGTAGAGTTTGTCTTACTTTCAAAGTCAATTTTGAAAAACTATTATTATTTATTTCAATTGAAACATTGAGTTATTTTAATACAAGATATAAAATTATTTTACATGAGAATTTGCATGCCCACTTGAGTAATTTCTTTTATTTTATTAAATCTTCTACTAATTGTATAAGTGAATTGAGCCAAGTGGTTCGCTTGGGAACTAGGAATAGTTTCTGAGTGCCGGCTACGTCCAGGGTGTAAGCTCGGGGCGTGGCAAGGTAAGAATCAAGGAAGACTATATGAATATCCTTTTCAATTTCAATGCATAATTAGGCATTTAAGCTTTTATAAAAATTGAACAAATAGACGCACACGTCCCGTGACATCCCATAACCTTATTCTTGTATGTACCTGTGTTTCAAGCCTCATTCTTATATGTGAAAAGTTGATTAGGGTCATAAGAGACCTCTAGTACTCATCCCAATTCAAAACTTTCCTATAAAAATTGAGTTTCTCACATTATATTTGAAACGACCCCAATAAGTACCCAAAAATGTGCCTCCGAAATGCCCATAATCATAATTTCTATATATCTCATAATCGGTGCGTGATATCGAAAATCTGACTTCATATTCTTGTTTAAAGGGAAAAATTGAGTTGATCAGGTTAGACCCTACCTTGACATGTTGTTGTGGCCTCTAATAATAAAGTATTGACTTATTTAGAGCTTGTGGTCATCAGGGGATAGTGTTATATGTCTTGGTGGGATGAGAGGTTGTTTTCTAAATATAATGGGTGTGAATTGAGGGTAACAAGAAGGTGATTAGAACTCCTTAAGTATTATAATATGAGTGTGCATTATCACCCTGATAAGGCTATTGTGTGATCGATGCTCTAGGTAGGGTGTCTATGGGTAGCCTAGCAAGTGTTGATGGTGATGGCAAGAGGTAATTAGAGAAGCCCATCGGTTGGCTATATTTGGAGTTAGGTTGGAAGAGGTTGGCTATGGTGATGAAGTGGAGGTTTCTCCCAAGGGGGAGATGGCGTCATTCGGTACTAAGGTAGACTATGTGTGCTTGTGTTGAAGATTGAGTTCACTTGAAACTCCCACACACGAAGGGTGTGGTATGGTTTGGCAAGAAGGTGTGGTACGGTTTGGCAAGAAGCAGATATTGAAACGACCCCAAAAAGTGCCCGAAAATGTGCCTCGAAAATGCCCATAATCATAATTTCTATATATCTCAAAATCCATGCCTGAAATCGAAAATCTGACTTCATATTTGTGATCAAGGTGAAAAATTGAGCGGTAAATGGGTCTAACCCCTATTTTAGAGCAACTGTAGCAAAATTCGAATTTCCAAAGTTGGCGAATTCCAATAAGGGTCCGCGCCCCTAGCGCGACGCGGCAAGAGCGCGGACTAGTATATTTTTGTAGCAATTTTTTTCTAATTTTGCCTAAGGGCTTGGGATCTTGGATCTAAGCCTCCCCATAGTTCAAAAACACCTATACTTAATCATTTTCAATCCCATATCATTCAAGACATTCTCCAAAACCCTCTCTAACACAGCCAAATATTTCATCCAAATTCAAGTGTCCCAAACTCATTTCGGATCTCAAGAAATTTATTAAAGCTTCAAGATCTCATTCAAATCTAAGTCAAGATTTTTCATGTCATTAAATACAATCGTACGTTCCCTACATCAAGCCAAGTTCAAAGGAATTTTCGTTGGCTAAGTTTTGCACAAGTACCAGTAGGAGGGTCAACTTTAGAGGGGAACATCTCTTAGCATACAAATAACTGGGTGTCCCACAACCTACCAAATTAATGATCTTTGAATTATATTTTCAATGCACTTGGTTTCACCTTATTTAGAGTTCGGATGAAGAAGTTATGTCCATTTACGTAGAACTTGTCTGTGCAGGGGTATATACGGGTTTTTGCCAAATTTCATTTCATTAATGGCATTTCGTAAATTTAATTATTTCTATTGGTCTTTTGGGGATTCCTATGTTATCTTAACACTTCTTAAATACCTAAACCCTATTCCTAAAGATCAAATCCGCTCCTCCCAATTGGAATACACTCCCAAATTCTCTTAAGAGCCTCTACCTAACCCCAATAAGAATTCAAGGAAACTCAAGCACTAGTTGTGGATTTCAAAACCCCATTTCAAGCTTCAAGTCTTTCTCAACTCAATTTCAAGAAATTCAAGGTCTAAGGTATGTGGGTTCCATTGGGCCCTTTCACATATCAAGCCCAATCTTCCTATTTTATGAAAATTGCATGATTTCAAATTGTATTTCTTATGGGTACCTATTATTATGAAATATGAGCATGAAATATGTTGGGGGTTTTGTCAAATATTGTTGATTATTCATGAATATCTATTTTGAGCTTACACTATGAGCTAATCTTTGTCTGTTGAGACTATACATGATTCAAGCTATGAAATCTATGCACCATTGTGAAGCTTTGATATGATATACAAGTTACCCATGATGGAGTTTTACCATGATGTTGGTGGGCTGATTTACATGATTTTACGATGCATTGATTTCACTATTTCATAATATATACTCTTGCATTTTGCATGATTTGAACATGTCCTTATATGTGCTCACCACGTGTTTGATGAAATGCCAAGTTAAGAATTCTCAAGATATATACATGTTTTACAAGTCAAGTGACTTCATAATGAATATGGGTTATCATGTATGTTATGAACTCATGAAATTATCTATGATTATGCAAGTATGAAGCTAAGTCCCTTTTCAAAGGTTATACCTCTTGTGAGTCTGAAAAAAGCTAATGCAAGGGTAATGTTTAAGGATGATCTATTCTTATGTTTTGAAGTTGAGCTCACCATTAGAAGTCAAGGATGTTTAAGATCTACTCGTGTCATGATTTTATGTTTCTAATAAGTTACTAAAGTTATGATTATTCCAATTATTCCATGGGATTAGGCTTAGCACCGATGGATGAAGGGTTTGCTCCCTTTCTTTTAACTATGTGCTACCATAGGACTATGTTATACCCTTGTGATACTAGTGGATCCATTTAGTGCACTTTCTCTTGAAATCTTTTCCAAAATGAGACGGGCTCCCATAAGGAATGTTAATTCTCCAAAATGGGACAGGCTCCCATTAGGTGAATTTACTCATGAAATCCTTTCCGAAATGGAATGGGCTCCCATAAGGAAGGTGACTTCTTCGAAATGGGATGGGCTCCTGTAAGGTGAAGTATGGCTTACCTTGGCAAGTAGACTACCTCTTTACCGGTGAGGGGTAATCATCGGGATTCCAAGTTGTAGGTTGCTTGGTCTTATTCTATGCCGGTTGAGGTTTCTTCCCACACTTATGTATTATGATCTATACAAATTGAATAATTTGAAAAGTATGATTTACTTAAGCATTGATCATACATGTCATATTGCTATTATGCTATCTATTGCTTATTATTATGCATTTTGACTATGTTGCTTATCTCTTATTGTATTGCATCCTACATGCCTAGTACATTCAAATATACTAGCACATACTTTATGCCTGCATGATGTTCATTTGACTATCCTTCTCCACGTGGCTAGTTTGATATCTTGAAGATAAGCTTTGGTGAGTCCTCAAGTTCGGGGACACAAGATATGCTACTCTTGTTCTTTTGTTATCTCCTTATGTTGGATATTCGCTACTCTGAGGGTGAGCCCGGTTGCTTGTCTTGGTCGCGGCTAAGTTCTTTGTTTAGAGGTGTTGTTAGACAAGTATGTAATGATGCTATGAGATTTGACTCTTTTGACGTTTTATGATATGAAAGATGTCCCTTAGCCCTGTGTTCCCTTTTTACTATCTCTTATTATTTTTTTATTTCTTCTGCAACCAAGGATGTGTAATGACATGTTAAGAGGCTTGATTTCCTTCGGGTTCCCTATTCGTCGTGTTATGTCTAGGCCCTAGGCTTGTGTTGTGACAAGATTATGCAAGCGTCAACTCTAAATAAACATATGTTTTAGCACATAGAGAATAAGATATCCCATGACCTACCAAATAGAAGTTCTTTGAATTAGCTTTCCAACGCAACTGATCTCACTTTATTTGGAGTTTGGATTCAAAGGTTATGGCCATTTTATTAAAGACTGCAAAGTAGAGTTGAACTACAAAACCTACTTACAAGTCGTGGTTTGAGTTACGTCCCATACTGTCAACTCGTGAAAAAACTTCAGAAAATCCATTTTTGAGTCCCAAACTTGACCAACCTACAAGTCGTAGATACACTTATGGGCAGTAGATTGTGCTTGTAGAATTGATCCAGAAACCCTGAAATTTGCCCAAAGGTTTAAGGATTGGTTCCTATGGTCTGTGGAAGTTTCTACAGTCCGTAGGTGGATCCATGGACGACTTTGACAACTTTTTAAGAAAAGTTATTTTGGTCTTTTTCCACACTTTCAAAGCCTAAACTTGACATTTTTACACCTAAACAAATCCCTAAACGTATCCGTTCAACCTTTTCATGCTAAAACACCCTCTCCAACTTAGAGCAAAGTTTCAAGGGAGAAAAAGGCTGGGGTTTGAAGATAATCTTATGAATTTCCCCAAGCTGTTTCAAGATTCAAAACTTCCAAGTATGTAATGCTAACCAAAACATTAATTATACTCTTCTATGTGCCCCATAACCCGAATTGATGGAATTATGAATCAATTGAGTCTCCCATGAATGTTTCTTGAAGGTTTCTCTAAAATACTAATGTCTTCCTATATGATCTTGCATGAATTATCATTTGTATGAATTAAATTCTTGAATTAGGTAATTTTGCTTTTCTACATGAACCTTAGCATGAATGCTTGTTATTTTTACATATTTCTCTTAAATGGGTATGCATGTGTATAATTTGAGCCTAAAGAGTCTATGGAATCCCTAAATGCTTTGACTCTACTTTTGTCTTTTTGAATGCTATTATGAGTTAGAATGATGCATGATAGAATCTTTATGAGTCAAAAGCTGAACCTTAAAAGAATGTAACCAAAGAGTTGATAGTTGATGTGATGAATTGAGTGGACAAATGTCCAATGAGACTAGAAAAATGAGTTAACCATAGGATTGATGTCTTATGAGAATGTTGGGTCTTGTGAGGAGTATTAAGCACCCAATTGAGTAAGAATAAGTCCAACTCCAACTCAGTAACTACATAGCCGGCATAGGAGAGGATTAGACCATACAATTGGATGTTTCCTATTGTCCCAAAAAGAGGACTTGATGTTACTGATTTTGGATCTACCGATGGGATATACCTTACCTTGGTAAGTATTGGATGAATGGCAACAACGTCGCTTCGTTGTACCATCATCAACTCATAGTTAATGGTTGCTGGTTAGAGATAATCCTATATAGGTCTTGATAGTACTAAGAGTGGATGGATTAGAAGGTATGTGAGTGGTCATTGTTGAAACTGAATTGTTACTTTAGCGTAATGACCCGAATATTGTATGACTTCATCGGAAATTGAGGATTTCATTTTTGGACAAAATTTGGACCAAGTGTCGTCTCAAGTGAGACTACATGACCTATGTGAAGTCACACGGACCGTGTGGCCTCCAGGGGAACGACACTTGGCCTTAAGTTTTGGGAGTATTGCCTTGGTGTGGAGTTCCAAACTAAGGCACATCACACTTGGACCTCACCGGGTAGTGTGACACTTCACGGACTGTGTGGAGGGCCAAGTGAATGACTTTAAGCTTGAAATGACTATTTTTGACCTAAGTGTAGTCATACGACCAGTCACATGGTTCGTGTGACTTGATACGGGCCGTATGACCCTCCGTGGAGTTGATTTCATAAAATTTTTCGAAGTATGAGATCTTCAAGCTCAAGCTAGGTTCACTTTCAAGCCTTCAGCTAAAGCTCATTTATATTGTTTAAGGTCATGATGGTTCTCCTACATCAAGTCAAGTTCAAGGGAATTTCATTGGCTAAGTTTTTTCATAAGTGCCAATTGAAGGTCAACTTTAAATGAGTGTATCTCTTAGCACAAAATGAAATGGGTGGGCCAAGACCTATCAAATTAAAGCTCTTTGAATTATCTTTCCGAGACACTTGATCTCACCTCATTTTGAGATCAGAGAAAGAAGTTATAACCTTTTTCGTAAAATCTATTTGGGCTAGATGGGAGGCTTCACGACCCGTGAAGCTAGGCATGAGATGTTGCGGGTAAAAATTTAAAAGGGTGATTTATTGAGGTATTTTTGATATTTTGACCCATCCCCAAGGATTTTTAAGACCTTTAACCCCCCCTCCTTTTTATATTCCTGAACCTATCCTACACTAATTTCAAAACCATCATTCAAGACTAATTCACTCAAGCTACTGTAGAATCTCTTATAAAGAACTCTTGAAGAATTTCAACTTGGGAGCAAGATGACCCAATTCTTCTTCAAATTCTTTTGGGTTTCTTCATCTTGGTGGAGGTATGTGGGTTTGATCCTTGATTCCTTCCAATTAAGGAGACCCAAATCTTTTCAATCAAATTTCATGAATTTAAGCTCTCTTTGAATATGAGTTTTCATTATTTGTATTTCTTAAATTAAATTGATGTAAGGGTTGTACATATTTGTTGATTTTAAGTTACTTTACATTGAGTTTATGAAATTATGAATATGCATGTCCCTTTTTAAGACTTGTTTATGCATGACTGATTTTATTATGATTCTAAATGTGAATTTAATTATGTTTTCACTTTAATTTCATATTATATTGTTGATTTTAGATTAAATCTTGATTACTCATGCTTTCCTCACATCATTCATAACATTTGCATTCATGACATGAGATTTTTATGGAAATTATGAAGTGGGTTAAGCCCATTATGTTCAATGATACTGTTTTGATAAGATATGGCTTATGACAAGAATGTAATCACATACATGTCTAAGATTACGGCTCTTTGAGCATTTTGGGTGCTTGCACTATCTTGTATCTGAATAGGCTATTCCTATGCATGAGTATTATGACTATGAAAATATGGATTTTTGCATTTGAGCCTATGAATGATGTTTGTCCTTTCAGCCTAAGAATGCATTGAAATGGTTTTGGAAATGACTATTGTCTCTTGGAAGCATGTATATATATACGCATATATATTCTTATGGGAAGATGACTTAGCACCGACGGATTGGGAGCGTTAGGGCTATCCCTAAAGGCTCTCTCCCTTTCCTCGAACTATGTGCCTAGCATAGGTTCTCCTTCCCGAAATTGGTGTTGTTCCCACAAGGAAAGATGCCTCCAAAATGGGTGTCGTTCCCGTAATGAGAAGACATGATACGATATGACTTGTCATGCTATATGTGAAAATTCTATCTGAAATGGGTGTTGTTCCCATAAGGAAGGTTACTTCATACGAAATGAGTGTTATTCCTGTAAGGTAAAGTATGGTTTACATTTGGCAAGTAGATCACCTTTTTACCACTGAGGGGATTTCATCGGGATGCCAAGTAATGGCTCGCTTGGTCTTATGTATGTCGGTTAAGGTCACATCCCCACTATATATGAGCATCATTTGCATTTCATGCATCATGAATTTCATAGCATCTTGTTATCCTACATTCCTTGCTATATATCTCTCTCTATATATTATGTGCCCTTGTCATCTAACATTGTATGTAGGTTTTGGTAAGTTACATGTATTGTACCCCGCATACTTAGTACATTCAGACATACTAACGCATACTTTTGCCTATACGATCTCACCGTGTAGGGACCGAGGACTACGATCATCCTCCATACGACTTTAGCTAGTATCTCAAGTTTTGGCTTGTTGTGGTGAGTCCTATCTTCCAAGAACAAGCCAGCATTCCTCTATCTTATGTAGCTTTCGCTTATGCTATCTTTACTTGAGGGTGGGGACATGTCTTGGCCCCAGTCTCATCTTATGACTAGAGGCATTTTTGGACATCTTGTTTGTAGTCTCTTGTCGGATCTATCTGTTATGTGTTATATTTAGAGCTTATGGTTATGGATACCCTTTGGATATGATGTTATGGATTTATGATGTGCTGTCAAAATACAACACATTTGGTGCCTGAAATAAGGGATTTTGTGAGTTCTTAAAGCAACTTTTTTTGGTTTTGATGTATTTTTGTGTTAATCTTGCAAAAATATTAGGTTGGCATGATTTTAAAGAAAACTTGTACATTTTGCTGAAGCATAGGCCATAAAGCCCACCTATGAGTCGTAGTTCAAGCTACGAGTCGTAGGTTGTGTCATAACAAGAAAAAGAGACCAAAAATAAAAAATCTGCCAAGTGAAGGTCAATCTTACGAGGACATCGTACGAGTCGTAATACACACTACGAATCATATAGGTGGAATCGTAGCCAGAATCAAAGAGCCAAAATGTTGGACCAAAAATTGAAGACCAAGACTATGAGACGAACGTACGAGTCGTAGCCTAAGCAACAACTCATACCAGTGGGTCGTACCAGTGGAGTCCAAGATACCAAAAACCTAATACAAGACCCCGATTGCAACTCATAGGTCACCCAACGAGTCATATTTGCGAGGCGTACCAGCTACCAACTGTCTTTTATGCATAATTTTTAGGGTTTATTTGTACATACTATAAATACTTTAAGTTAGGTTTTCATTGGGAAAAGAGGAGAAGAAAGAGATATCAGATAGGGAGATTAGAAATTGTGCTCTTTAATATTCTCTCAAGAATTTCTGAGGGTTTCATATTTTTAGTTTATTGTATTCTCTTGGACAAACAATTTTTGGGATTGCAAATCTTGTGCTATACACTTTGGATATCTATCAAGCTTATGGGTTTGCAACTTTGGGTGTCTTCACTTTTCATTGTATTGGTGAAACCCTCAACTATGTCTATTATTTGCATTCTTGTGTGTTTTGCCTTAGCCATGAGTAGCTAAGCACCTACAACATGGGGTTGTGGGAACCATGGGTCGTTGACTTGAGATGACCTAGGTTTCTTGCATTTTCATGATTGGGGTAATTTTATTTTGTTTTTGAATTACAACGCCCCCCTCCCCCATTTTAGAGATTGTAGTCATAAATACTAGAAATGATTAGTGGTGAAGTCTTGTAGTCAAGCCCTGTATTCCTTCTGGATTCGACCCTAACCTCAATTAGGATAATTGTTGACAACGATCGCTTTCTTATTGGAGCGTGAACATTATCAGAAATTATGGCACCGTTGCCGGGGAATATGGCTAGGTTTTGATTTGATTTCACTATTAGTTAGTTCTAGTATTGGTTTCTAGAGACTCATGTATTTTATTGTTTCTGTTCATTTTTGGTTAGTTGAGTTTAGGTGCAGGTTGGCTAGCACTATGGCTGAACAAAAGTTCTACATTGCAAACAACTTGTTGGAAGCTTTGCAGAGGCGCGCTCTATTTTATGGGCAAGAGTCTGAAGATCCCCAAATCTAGTTGTAGAACTTCACTCAAACGTTGCGAGGGGGTCCTTGGGATAAGACATCCTGCTTGGGAGGCTATGGATCTTTAGGTTTTCCCCATGACTCTCCGGAATGTGCAGAATGGTATCCAATCCTCCCACATGACGTTTGTTCAAACTTGGGGGGAGGGGGGAGTACAGAGAGTCTTCCTCATAAACTTCTATAAGGAGTCCAAAAAACAAAAGCTACAGAACAACATCTGTAATTTCAAAAGAGCACTAGGAGAACCTTTCGTAGTATCTTGGGAGAGGTACAAGCAGTGCTTAGCAGTAAATCAGAACCATGGTCTGACTGATGATGAATTGGTGGCTAGCTTCTACCGAGCACTAGCCTTTGAGAAACAAAGGCAGGCTAACGCACTATTAGGAGGGGACTGTTGGGAGTTCGTAAGACGACCATTTAATGAGATCACTGAGATTATGGACAAGGTATCTGCAATTGCCTAAGTCTACCAACCCCTTTAAGGGCACGTCGAACTAACTACTAGTGCATCTACGGGAGCCTCTAGTAAACCCAAAAGCAAAAATGTTACACATTGGACGAGTTTACCCCACCTGCATTGTATCACTAATAAACTGACCTGGATTGAGCATATGATTGAACAAGTCCTGATCAAGGTGAATAAGCAAGATGACATTGTCAGGGAGATAAAGTTTGATGTCCTCAAATGTAAATACAAAGTGGAACAATAGACTATATCAATGTTAAGCCTTAGTGATAGGATAGAGCAGCTTCCTGAGCCACTAGATGCAACGCAAGATGAACAAAGGAAGAGTATAAGAAGCAAGTGATGGAACTCATGGAGAAGTCTTACTATCCATGATGACAAAGTCGAGCCACAATGTTAAACAAGATGTTTCTTGGGAGGCAACCCAAGCATCTTTTGTGTGTCATTTTATTTTGAGACATTTTACATACTTAACTTGTTAGTCGGTAATTTAATATTATGTTATGATTGTCGAGACTTTGAACCAATTGTATCGATTGAAATTTTGTTGTATTTTAGGTAATAGGTTGCAGGAACAAACCAAGAACTAATGAAGGGAAAAATTATACCTAGATACAGCTTCTATGAGCAGGCCTACGAGTCGTCATAAATGTTACGACTCATAGTAATGCCTCGTAGAGGAAAACATAGACCACTAGAAGCTAGCACACACACTACGAGCCAACCTTACGATTCGTTAAGGTCCCCCACGAGTCGTAAGTGGGGTTCATATTGCTCAGGTATGAAATCGTGAATTTTCCTAAGTGTTGGGTATGCTACGAGATCGGGACCTATGAGTCGTATGACTTCATATGACTCGTAGTCGAGGTCTTGTAAGACCAATTTGCAGAATTTTAAAGGGCAGACCATTTTGAATATTAAGAGACTAACGTCTCTTGGCTCTTCATGTCCCTTCATGAAGTGTTCTCTTTCAGTTTATAACTCCCCCCATCATTCCCTTTCACTTCATTCATCTTTACGTCTTTCACCCACTAAAATTCCCCATCAAGAGAATTGTGCATCAATAACTCTTCTGGTTCTTCTTCTTCTCATCATACATTTTTACATTCATCTGGTAAGTCTCATAGTTAAATTCAGTTTATCTCTAAAATAGTCTTGTCTTATGGAGGTTTGAATGAATGCCTTACGATCATGATTGTCAAAACCATGTGATAGTGATTGTGGAAGTAGGAAAACCATGTTGCATAACTGTCTAGGTCCCTATGACGGGTCGTATCTTGAATTTTACCTTTGTTGGGTGACCTTGATGCCTAATATTATGGCCATATGCTTTGTTGTGTATTCTATGGGTCATTATCTTGCGGAAATTATGTGGGATTGAAATTTTTGGGTTGGGGGTGTTATAATTCTCTTACGGTAATTTACTCATGTGTATCCCCTTTAATTTGCGTTTATGTTTTTACTATTAGAAGTGGTTCGCCCAGATGGGGGAAAATTCATGCTTTGTTTTGAGATGATTGATAATGAAGAGTGTTTAAGTTGTTGCAGTTTCACCTATATATCTGTGTGTGTATGTAAACTCTGATGCTTTCTGATTAGTTGTTGGTCATTGTGGAAAAGCTAGAGGCACCCTGGGTGCTTTCTGCTTTCTCTATGAAGACACACTAAGAGTCGTAGGTTACCCTACGAGTCATAGTGGATCTTTATAGCAGGCATTAGTTACCTAAAATTCCTTAACATTTTCCATATGAGACTCACCTACGACTTGTAGCCCTTGTTATGAGTCGTAATGGTGGTTTCGTGGCCTTGATCTGAACTCTCAAAATGTCTCTGAAATAAGATACGAACCCGGCCTACGACTCATAGTGTACACTGCGAGTCGTACCTGTGTCTCGTACCTAATTCCAGAATACATTTCCATTAGCTACCTTGTTGTTATTAGGCTACTATACGACTCGTAGGGTGTCCTATGAATCATACTTGCACCTCGTATCTGCAGCCCTAAACCTGGTTTGGTTTGTTTTTACTTAGGTTATCTTAATGCTCTTGTTTGATTGTTTCATTTGTTACTTCTTCGATTGAAACAAAACATCATGGGACTCATGCTTTAACATGTTGACAATTTTTCAGAGATAATGTCTTCAAGAGGTTGAAGGGGTTCTGCCTCTGTTTCTGGTCATCGCCGAAGAGATGAGTCCTCTTAGGATGAGCAAACAATTAAAGAGATGAATGTGCACCCTTATCCTAAGGATAATATTCCCTTAACATGATCGCAATCAACCATAATACCGATGGAAGTGGATAGCTCCTCCCAATCTGATGAGGAGGGCGAAGAAGTCAGGTCAGATGATGATGACTCCACTTCTGACTCTAGTTCTCTTTAAGTGTCTTAGGCTCAACCAGAAGAGAACACTCCTCCACAACCATCTGATTCTGCTTACACCATCACCTCCACCGAACCGCAAAACACAAGATGGTATGTTCCTAGAATGAAAGAGATCTATGATAAGGGACTGGAACTTAAGAGTCAAGGGAGGTCGGTGCGAAGATTTCATGAGGAAGCAAGGTTGAAAGACTCCGGGTTGAAAGGTGTGCCAGGTTTAAAAGCTGACATTGACCGCCATGGGTTAGGATGGTTATCACAAGTGCTAGGAAAGTATGCCCCTTTCCTGGTCTGAGAATTCTATGCCTCTTACTATGTGATTGTATGTGGCAACCTTCTAACGCTCTTGAAGCCCACTAATGCACCACGATTGAGTGAAGTCATGGTCAGGGGTGAGGTTGTCAACATCTCAGCAGAGACTATTCAAAGGGTACAATTAGGAACTAATTATAGAGCCCCACACTCCAGAGCAGAATGTGATCATAGGATGGAAGACATGAGGAAAGCAGTTAATTAGAATGATGTTGGGCTGAGAATGGATTATTGAGGTGGATAGCAAGCCAAATTTGCGAGGAAGGTGTTGAGCCGATATGGGTTACAAACCATGCCAAGCATATCCTGAAGGCCCATCTTTCATTTAGGGAAAAGTTTTGGTGGTCTATTATCCGATGGCGCATCAGACCCACATTCACGGATAATGTGATCACATTAGAGAGAGTCGTGTTGTTGGCGAGCATCTTGGAAGGGTATGAAATTGATCGGGCTTGTGTTATGGAAGAACAGATCCACGAGTCAGCGGTCCGCACTCAGCAAGGTTTGCCATTCCCTATTCTAATTCATAGATTATGCAAGGAAGCTAGTGTGCGGGTTTCTCTCCACTTGGACACTCATGTAGAGGCTTTGTGTATGAATGACCCCAGCCTAATCAATGATGAGAACCCAACAGCCCTACAAAGAGCTATTCCTCCAATTATCCCAGAGCCATTCCCAATGGGTCCTCAGATTCCAGTTTCGCCTCCAGCTACTGCTGGCACTACTCCGACTACTGCAGAGCCTACACCAGCGGTTGAGATCGATTCTACACCATCCTCTAGCACTCCAACACCAGCAGCATCTACTTTACAGGTTGACCCTCTTTTCTCTACTGTTGCATTTCAGGCTTTATTACGCAGGGTGTTTGTAGCAGAGGGCAGGCTATATGAGTTGTTAGCATAGGTCTGGTCATTGATTGATCATACTGTATGGGACTCCGAGGAAAGGATGAAGGCATTTGATAGAGAGTTGGTTGATGAGAGAGTCCGAGAGGTGGATGCAGGGGTTGATGCATTTGAGACTAGAGTCTACAAGAGGCTTGAGGGAGCTAGGCCTACCGACGCGAGCAAAGTTACTGAGGAGTTGGAAAAGTTCAAGGCCGACTTATTATAGATGTTAGCAGCCCCTGTTCCAGTCCCAGAGGTAGCACCGGTAGGTGATGAGGCATTGGATTGGCTCAACGACTGTCCGGACACCCGTGGAAAGAGGCCCCTTGAGAAGAGTGCAGAGTGATGACCAGAGCTGACCTTGAAGAAGCCGAGACATAAGGAGGAGCCCATACCTGAGGAGGTGGTGTAGGAGTCACGTTTGTTGGCGGCTATTTAGAGAGAGCAAGCGCAACACACCCAACCTGGAGAGGATACTTCCAGTATTGCTGTAGAGGAGAGGCAACCCCAGGACCCCACAGACCAGCCAGAGACCGGTACTTGATGCACCATGATGTTTGACTTCTTTTGACCCCATTTCTTATTTTGTCATGTTGGATACTTTTTTCTCTTTTTAGACAATCTTTTTATTATGTTGGTTTCTGGTTGTGTTTACATATTCTTATGTTGGATGTTGTTTTTACTTATATTGTGAATGTTAGTTTCTGGTTTTTTAATGTATGTGTATATATTTCTATGTTATCGTATTTGTTTTTCGTTCTTGTGATTTTACTTTGAGGAAAAAGTATCATATTTTGGTGGGGTGATGGAAGTTATGGATTAAGGCGAAGTATGAGTAGCCTCAAGTCCATAACTTCCCCTATTTTTGATCCCAAGGTTTTCTTACCGTGCTTTTTTTTCCTTATGGATGTTTAATTTTCTATTGAACCGGTATGTCTTAAGGATAGATAATTTATAAATGCATAGTAATGTTATCTATTGGCATATATATAGCTTTTAACTATTCTTTAAGTTTTTGATGAAAAATTAGGTACCCTCAAAATATTTTGAGGTTGTGATTATTGATGCATTCATAAATTTATGAGTATATGGCAATGTTTGTTCTGATATTGTGAAGGTCAGCTGAGGCTGAAAGCATGACCTGTGAGCCTATACTTGATTATCGATGCAAATGTCATGCGTGTTGTGAGCTTATTTTGCTACATTCATCCATCATGTATGGACTCAAAACTTTCCTTGTTACTCTAAGTTTGGTTTGGGTGATATGGAGGATATAGAAAGGATCTTAGGCCCTTATTCTTTGAGTAAAACCACTTTTAGCCTAAATGACCCACCAAATAAGTGATTGAATCCCTTTTTCCAAATTGTTGAGCTTCTCATGCACTCATTTTTTCTTGACACTCTGCCGACTTAACCTTATTTGATGAAATATCTTGATATTGGCCCTGGTCTATCCTTAAACATGTGAACCTTGATTGAGGCCAAAGGCCTAAGTTGAGGGTGGCTGCAATTGGTGGTCCTAGTTTGAGGCATAGATATTGTGTACTTCACTTGAGGCTAAAAGCCTAAGTTGAGGGTGGCCCTTATTGTGGTAAAGTAATAATAATGTGTTTAGCTGGGAAATGAAGAAAGAAATGAAAAAAAAAACATGAACCGAGTGAAGAAAGAGAAAAGAAAAGTGCCTTGAATTGAGACAAAGTAGCAAAACTGAGTTTGAAATCAAGGTACAGCTGAAAAAGAGAAAGAAAGCACTCGAGAAAAGTTCAAAACAGGAGAATAAGGGTGGAGTAATTAAAAAGGGTTGGATTATGAAAGCAAAAAGTGTTGGTAAACATAGTTCAAGGATAGGTTTTAGTCACTATCTGCCCAAAATACCACACCATAGCACCCTAAACCTATGTTACAAGCCTATAAGTCCTAAAGTGATCCAACTCCACTTTATCACCAAGCCAAAAGATGCGTATAGAGGCAAGCATATGGTGTTAGTTAGTATGCTTGAATTTCAATTATATGAGTGAGAATGCTTCCTCAGTCCCTGAATTCTAAATGCTTTGAGTGAGTATGAGGGACTTCTTTCCAGTGAGGGCATTTGCACTACTTGAGTAGCATTGGCTATAGCAGCAATTATGGATAATTGATGCTCCTTAGCTTGTCATAGTTGGATTCCCAGGTATCTCATTATGTTCTTGTTTGCTCAATAACTTTGCAGCCTGTTTTGAAAATAGTAGTTGAATACCTAAATCAGAGGAGTTGATATATATGCCATTAGTATAGTTGCTATGTGTTTCTCTTATTCCGGATAGATTGAGTCGTCGCTTGAGGACAAGCAACAATTCTAAGTTGAGGGTGTTGATATGCTGTCAAAATACAACACATTTGGTGCCTGAAACAAGGGATCTTGTGAGTTCTTAAAGCGACTTTTTATGGTTTGATGTATTTTTGTGTTAATCTTGCAGAAAAGGTAGGTTGGCATGATTTTAAAGAAAACTTGCAGATTTTGCTGAAGCAAAGGCCATACGAGCCCACCTACGAGTCGTAGCTGAAGCTACGAGTCGTAGGTTATGTCATAGCATGAAACAGAGACCAAAAATTATAAACCTGCCAAGTGAAAGTCACTCCTATGAGGACATTCTACTAGTCGTAATACACACTACGACTCGTATAGGTGGACTCGTAGCAAGAATCAGAGAGTCAAAATATTGGACCAAAAACTGAAGACCAAGACTACGAGACGAACATACGAGTCGTAGCCCAAGTAATGAATCGTACCAGTGGGCCGTACCAGTGGAGTCCAAGATGCCAAGAACCTGATATGAGACCCCGATTACGACTTGTAGGTCACCCTACGAGTCTTATATGCGAGGCGTACCAGCTGCAAGCTGTTTTTTCTTCATAATTTTTAGGGTTTATTTGTACATATTATAAATACTTTAAGTTAGGTTTTCATTGGGAAAAGAGGAGAACAAAGAGATATCAAATAGGGAGATTAGAAATTGCTCCTTAATATTCTCTCAAGAATTTCTTAGGGTTTCACATTTTTAGTTTATTGTATTCTCTTGGAAAACTCATTTTGGGGATTGCAAATCTTGTGCTATACACTTTTGATATCTATCAAGCTTGTGGGTTTGCAACTTTGGGTGTCTTCACTTTTCATTGTATTGGTAAAACCCTTAACTATGTTTATTATTTGCATTCTTGTATATTTTGCCTTAGCCATGAGTAGCGAAGCACCCACAACTTGGGATTGTGGGAATCATGGGTAGTTGACTTGAGATGACCTAGGTCTCTTGCATTTCCATGATTGGGGTTTTCCATGTATTATCTATTTCCTTCATTGTTATTGTTGTTTGGTGGTGGCCAACACCAAAACTCTCCTACTATCACGATCCCAACCAAGGTAATGACAAATAGGAAAAGGGAAGTAGATGACAGAATTCAATTGATGTGTTCTCGTCTAATCAACCGAGCCTGACCAAGGTGAGCTTGACTAGGACAATAGGTAACGATTAGTTGGCACGCCATAGTTGCCGACCAAGCGCCATAGTGAAATTCAACCTTCACCTTCACAAGATGACCGGAAGAACCTAAGCTACTGTCCTGCATGCAAATCACCAATTGTAGCTATGTTATCTAGGGTAATCAAGTCAACAAACCATGGGGAACACAATTCCCAAGTTTTCCCCAAAATTGAGTGTTTCCTCACGTTATAGTTAGTGGTAGTTTTATTTTGTTTTTGAATCACAATCCCCCCCCCCCTTTTTAGAGATTGTAGTCATAAATACTAGAAATGATTAATGGTGAAGTCTTATAGTCAAGCCCTATATTCCCTGTGGATTCGACCCTAACCTCGGCTAGGTTAATTGCTGACAATGACCGTTTTCTTATTGGAGCGTGAACATCATCAATTTGTTATGAGAATTATGATATTTATATATGTTTGATGTGGAAATGTGGAAGATCCTAAGTCCCGAATTGCCCCCATAGAGTGAGTTATACTTACCCCTTAGTCTTTATGTGCTACATATTATATGAATCCATGTTAATCCTTTTCCCTATGATATCCCTTTAGAGTGAGTCCTACTTTTCTGTCCCTTAGAACTAAATGTTTACTTTTTGAATATGCTTCCGAATCGATGATGTGAATTTTGGATACTTTGAGGCTTGATTGGGGACCATTCGGTTCTCATTCGCCTTGTCATTCCTAGACCCTAGGTCCGGGTTATGACATTTAGACTGTTGACTTGCTGATTAAGTTTCCTACTTCTTGAGTTGAACTATTTAGAGTTGATGTTATTCTTCCTTTACATGTTTATTTCTACCATTTTACATAATCGTACATTTTACGTACTGACATCCATTTGGATCAGCATCTTTTCATGATACAGAGACAGTTACTAACGGTCAACAACAGGCACCCTATTGAGGACCCATTGCTTTCAGCTGATTGGTGAGTCCTCCCCTGCTTTCAGATGATATCATGTTTTCACTTCTAGCTTTGAGTTTAGCCCTTCTATTTTATTTTGAGGTAGAGATGGACCTACCATTGGCACCATTTTGTCAGATGATTAAGAGGCTTCATAGACTAGGCTGTCAAGTTGTGATTAGATGTTATTTTCAGCTAATTTCTTTCACACTGGCCTTACTTAGTTGATGGATAAATTATTTGGCCTTTGGCATTTGATTTATCATTTTTGTTATCGCCTTCCATTAAATATTTCTTGATCATTAATGTCTTCTGTTGTTAGTTATCATTGAATGAATGTGATGAGGCCAAGTGGTTTGCTTGGGGCTAGCAACAGTCTCTGAGTGTCGGCCACACATAAGGTACCCTCCCACGGCATCCGATGTGACATAATAATATACATAGACGGCACATAGGACACAAAATTGTCATGTAGATTGAAGTGAAGTACTGTGAACCACAAATAAGCAATGAAAAATCTACTATTATTGCTTTGGAGTAATCAATTATGAGGATCCCACTTCAGTCATTTTCAATCAAAATTTGAAATTATCAACTTTATATTCTCAAGTCATTGCATAAGAATCCATATGTTTGACGGAAAATTAGAAGTCCCAAATTATTAAATCAAGTTATCCCACATAACTGTTTAAATGAAAGCTACGACACAAAATCCTATCACTTTGTAATGAGTACTATTTTGTTTTGATATTTTATTAGTCGAAAACATCACAATTTCAAGTCAGTGCAAGTAGTCCTTACACACCATTAATCTTATTTATCAAATAATACTAAATATAACTACCCAACAAAATGTAGAAAAAATCACCTTGAGAATATAGTTCAACAGTAGGAAACAATTATTATATCAATTTAAATTCTTAAAGGAGAAAGAAAAGTGAAAGGAAACCTTGACACAATGGTAAAGTTGTCTCTAGGCGACATATAGGTCACTTGTTCGAGCTGTGAAAACAGTCATTAATGATTCCATTAGATTAGACTACCCACAAAGATGTGCTTATTCAAATGTTTACGAACACTGATGAAACATCACAAACAAGAAATTTCCAAAAAAAAAAAAAATGAAGAATTCAATAAAATATTTGATGTAATAAAAGTTTGTAATGAAACAAATTAGAAAAACCTCAAGTCAATACACAAGTCTTTGCACAAGAATCTAAATGAATACTAGAAAATATGAAAGTTCTAAATTGTCAAGTCTAAGTCATAGAAAACTTACAACATAAAAATTTTATCACTTGAAATGACATAATTTTGTTTGATTCCTTATCAGTCAGAAACAATAGTCCCAATTATCACGTAATATTAATCTTATCATCATCATATATAATATATCATATCATATTATCATCATCATATCATTCATATCATATCATCATATATTACTATCAGTGGGAAGATTCAGCTGCAAAGTCGGATTACCATTTTATCCCTATACTAAATAAAAAAAGTTATAAAACATTTAATTAATTAATAGCAAATAGTAAAATTTCAAATTATGTAAAGGCTAAATTACTGTCACAGCCCGAACCCGGGGCCGTGACTAGTGCCGATTTGGCACTATTACTAATACCAACACACATGATTACATTAACAATTCCACAGAAAATCCGGCAGAGTTTCCTTTGTTTTAGTGACTAACCCACCTGCAAGGAAACTCAGCCAGCCAGAAGCAGTA